>JAIUJO010002322.1:30000-35000 GCA_023846275.1 Vanilla planifolia | reverse complement strand
CCATCATCTTCTTGTTCTTCTTCTTCTTATTCTACTTCCATGTCTTCTTGTTCTTCAACTTCTACTTCTACTTCTTATTCTGCTTCTTCTTCTTCTTCTCTTCATCTTCTTCTTCTTCTTCTTCTTCTTCTTCTTCTTCTCCTTCTTCTTTTCCTTTTTCTTCTTCTTCTTTTTTTTTTTATTTTAATTTTTCAACATCATCTTCTTCTCCTTCTTCTTCATTTCTTCTTCTTCTACTGCTCGTCATCTTCTTCTTAATCTTCTTCATCTACTTCTTTTTCTTCTTCTTCTTTTTTCTTGTTCTTCAACTTTTTCTTCTACTTCCTCCTTTTCTTCTTTTTCTTCTTTGTCTTCTTCTTCTTCTTCTTCTTCTACCACTACAACTACTTCTACTTCTTCTTTTTCTTCGTCTTCATCTTCTTCTTCTTCTTCTTCTTCTTCTTCTTTTTCTTCTTCTTGTTCTTCTTCTTCTTATTCTTTTTCTTGTTTTGTAACTTCTTTCCCTTATTCTTCTTCTTCATCTACTTCTTCTCCTTCTTCCTCTTCTTCTTCTACTCTTTGTTTGCCTTCTTCTTCTTCATCAACTTTCTTTTCTTCCTCTTCTTCTTTTTCTTTCTCTTCTTCTTCTTCTCCTTCTTCTTCTTCTTCTTCTTCTACTTCTATTTCTTCTTCTCTTTCTTCTTCTTCTTCCTCTTCCTCTTTTTCTTCCTCTTCTTCTTCTTCTTATTCTTATTCTTGTTCTCTTTCTTGTTCTTCTTCTTCTTCTTCTTGTGCTTCTTCCTCTTTATCCTTTTATTCATCATCATCATCTTCTTCTTCTTCTTCAACTACTACTAGTTTTTCTTGTTCTTGTTCTTGTTGTTGTTCTTCTTCTTCTTCTTTCACTTATTCATCATCATCAACTTCTTCTTCTTCTTCTTCTTCTTCTACTTCTTCTACTTATTCTTTTTCTTCTTCTTTGTCTTCTTCTTCCTCTACTTTACTTCTTCTACTTTTCTTCTTCTTCTTCTTCTTCTTAACCTTCTACTTCATCAACTTCTGATTATTCTTCTTCTTCTTTTTCTTCTTCCTCCTACTCATCTTCATCATCTTCTTCTTCATCTTTATTTTCTTCTTCCATGTCTTCTTCTTCTTCTTCTTCTTCTAATTCTTCTTCTTCTTCTTCTTCTTCTTTTTAATCATCTTTTTTTTCTTCTTCTTGTACTTCTTCTTCTACTTCTTCTTCTTCTTCTTCTTTGCCTTCTTCTTCCTCTTCTTCTTCTTCTTCTTTTTCTTCTTCTCCTCCTCCTCCTTTTCCTTCTTCATCTTCTTCTTCTTCTTCTTCTTCTTCTTCTTCTTCTTCTTCTTCTTCTTCTTCTTCTTCTTCTTCTTCTTATTCTTTTTCTTCTTCTAATTCTTCTTCTTTGTCATGTTCATGGCACACTTCTTCATCTTCTTCGTCTTCTTCTTCTTCTTCTTCTTCATCGTCTTGTTTATCTTCGTTGTCTTCTTTTTCTTCTTCGTCCTCTTCTTCTTCGTGTTCTTCTTCTTCTTCTTCTTCTTCTTTGTCTTCTTTTTCTTCTTCTTCTTCTCTTCTTCTTATCTTGTTATTTTTCTTCTTCTTCCTCTTCTTCTTCTTCTTCTATTTCTTTATCTTTATCTCCTTCATCTTCTTCATCTGCTTCTTCTACATTGTCTTCTTCTTGTGCTTCTTCTTCTTCTTCTCTTTCTTACTCTTGTTCTTCTTGTTCTTCTTCTTAACCTTTTACTTCTTCATCTTCTGATTCTTCTTCTTCTATTTCTTCTTCTTTTTCTTCTTCTTCCTCCTCGTGTTCATCATCTTCTTCTTCAACTTCTTCTTCTTCTTCCATTTCTTCTTCTTCTTCTTCTTCCTCTTATTCTTCTTCTTCATCTTCATCTTGTGGTTGTTGTTCTTTTTTTTTCTTTTCCTTCTTCTTCTTCTATTTCTTCGTCTTCTTCTTCTTTCTTGAGTTCTTATTTTTCTTCGTTTACTTCTCCTTCATTTACTCCTTTTTCTTCTTGTTATTCTTTTTCTTGTTCATGTTCTTCTTGTTCTTCTTCTTCTTCTTTTTTTCTTTCTTTCTTCTTCTTCTTCCTCCTCTTCATCAACATCATAATCATCACCATCATCTTATTCTTCTTCTTTGACTACTACTTCAAATTCTTCTTCTTTTTGTTCTTCTTGGCCTTTTTCTTCTTCTTCTTCTTATTCTTCTTCTCCTTCTTCTCCTTCTTATTCTTTTTCTTCCTGTTCTTCAACTTATTCCACTACACTTTCTACTTCTTCTTCCTCTTCTTCTTCTCCTTCTTCTTCTTTTACTTTTTCTTCTTCTTTGTCGTCATCTTCTTCTTCTTCTTCGTAATCTTCTTCTTCTACTACTTGTTCATCTTCTTCTTCTTCATCATCATCATAATCATCATCATCATCTTCTTCTTCTTCTTCATATTCTAAATCTACTTCTTCTTCTTCTTCTTCTTCTTCTTCTGCTATGTCTACTTCTTCTGCATCATCATCATTATCATCATCATCATCTTCTTCTTCTGTTTCTTCTTTTACAACTTATTCTTCCTCATTGTCTTCATGTTCTTCCTCTCCTTCTTCTTCTTCTTCTTCTTCTTCATCTTCTTCATCTCCTCCTTCTTCTACATCTTCTTTTTGTTCATCATCATCCTCTTCTTCTTCTTCTTCTTTTTCTCCTTCTTTTATTTCTTCTTCTTCTTCTTCTTCTTCTTCTTCTTCTTCTTCTTGTTCTACTTCTTCTTCTTCCTCTTCTTCATCTTCCTCTTCTTCTTCTTCTTTTTCTTCTTCCTTTTCTTCTTCTTCTTCTTTGCATTCTTCTTCTTCTTCTTTTTCTTCTTCTTCTTCTTCTTCTTCTTCTTTTGCTTCTACTTCTTCTTCTTCTTCTTCTTCTTCTTCTTCATCTTCTTCTTTTTCCTTATCTTTTTCTTCTTCATCTTCTTCTTCATCCTCATCATCTACTTCTTTTTCTTCTACTTCATCCACTTCTTCTCCTTCTTCTTCCTCTTCTTTTCTTCTTCTTTGTTTTCTTATTCTTCTTCTTCTTCTTCTTCATTATCTTCTTCTTCTTCTTCCCCATCTTCTTCATCTTCTTCTTCCTCTTCGTCAACTTCTTCTTCTTCTTCTTATTTCACTTCTTTGTCTTCTTGTTCCTCAACTTCTACTTCTTTTTCTTCTTCTTCTTCTTCATCATCATCATCATCATCTTCTTCTTCTCTTCTTCTTCTTCTTCCTTTCCTTTTTCTTCTTATTTTTCTTTTTCTGTCTTTTTCTTCTTCTTCTTCTTCTTCTTCTAAGTCTTCTTCTTCTTTATTTTTTTTCTTCCTATTCTTCATCTTCTTCTTAATCTTCTTCCTCTACTTCTTCTTTTTCTTATTCTTCCTTCTTGTTCTTCAGCTGCTTCTTCTACTTCGCCTTTTTCTTCTTCATCTTTTTCTTCTCCTTCTACTACTTCTTGTACTAGTTCTTCTTCTTTTTTGCCTTCATCTTCTTCTTCTTCTTCTTTTTCTTCTTCTTCTTCTTCTTCATCCTCTTCCACTTCAGCTTCAACTTCTTGTACTAGTTTTTATTCTTCTTCTTCGTCTACTTCTCCTTCTTCATCTTCTTCTACTGCTTTCTCTTCGACTTCTTCTTCTTCTACTTCTTCTTCTTTCTCTTCATCTTCTTCTCGTTCTTCTTCTACTTCTTCTTCTTCTTCTCCTCCCTCCTTCTCTTCCTCTTCTTCCTCTTCTTCTTCTTCCACTTCTTCTTCTTCTTATTCTTCCTCTTCTTCTTCTTTCTTCTTCTTCTTCTTTCTTCTTCTTCTTCTTCTTCTTGTTCCTCTCCTTCTTCTTCTTCTTCTTCTCTATTTTCTTCCTCTTTTTCTTCTTCGTCTTGTACTTCTTCCTCTTTATCTTCTTCTTCTTCTTCATCATCATCATCGTCATCTTCTTCTTCTTCTACAACTACTATTTTTTCTTATTTATTCTTCTTGTTCTTCTTCCACTTGTTCATCATCATCATCATCTTCTTCTTCTTCTTCTTCTTTTTCTTCTACTTCTTCTTTTTCCTCTTCTTTGTCTTCTTCTACTTCTTCTTCTACTTCTTCTACTTCTTCTTCTACTTCTTCTTCTTCTTCCTCTTCTTCTTCTTCTTCTTCTTCTCCTCCCACCTTCTTCTCTTTCTTCCTCTTCTTGTTCTTGTTGTTCTTCTTCTTCTATTTCTTCTTCTTTTTCTTCTTCTTCCTCCTCGTCTTCATCATCTTCTTCTTCATCTTCTTCTTCTTCTTCCTTTTCTTCTTCTTCTTCTTCTTCTTCTTCTTCTTCTTCTTCTTTGTCTTCTTCTTCTTTGTCTATTTCTTCTTATTTTTCTTTTTCTTCTTCTTCTTATTCATCTTCTTCTTCTTCTTCAAATTCTTCTTCTTCTTGTTTGTCGCCTTCTTCTTTTTCTTCTTCTTCGTGTTGCTCTTCTTCTTTTTCTTCTTTTTCTTCTTCTTCTTCTTCTTCTTCTTCTTCCTCTTCTCTTCGTCTTCTACTTCTCCTTTTCGTATCTTCTTTTTTTCTTCTTTTTCTTCTGACTTCTTCTTCTTCTTCAACTTCTTCATCTTTATCTTCTTCTTCTTCTTGTACTTCTTCTTCATTGCCTTCTTCTTGTGTTTCTTCTTCTTTACCTTCTTCTCATTCTTCTTCTACAACTTCTTCTTCTACTTCATCTTCATCTTCTTATTATTATTTTTCTACTTCTGATTCTTCTTCTTCTTTTCCTTTTACTTATTCTTTTTCTTCTATTTCTACTTCTTCTTAATCATCTTCTTCTCCTCCTCCTCCTCCTCCTCCTTCTTCGTCTTCTTCTTCTTCTTCTTCTTCTTTGCCAACTTCTTGTTCCTCTTCTTTGTCTTCTTCTTCTTTATTTTTCTCTACTTCTACTTTTTCTTCTTCATAGTCTTCTTTAATTTTTTCTTCTTCTTCTTCTTTCTTCCTCTTCTATTTTTTCTTCTTCTACT
>JAIUJO010002322.1:15000-17500 GCA_023846275.1 Vanilla planifolia | reverse complement strand
CTTCTTTTTCTTCTTCTTCATCTTCTTCTCTTTCTATGTTTTCAACTTTTTCCCTTCTTCATCTTCTTCTTCTTTTTCATCTTCTTCCTCTTATTCTTCTTCATCTTCGTCTTCTTCCTCTTCTTCTTTGAATTCGTGTTCTTTTCTTCTTCTTCTTCTTCTTCCTCTTCTTCTTTCTTCTTCTTCCTCCTCTTCCTCTTCTTCTTTGAATTCGTGTTCTTTTCTTCTTCTTCTTCTTCTTCCTCTTCTTCTTTCTTCTTCTTCCTCCTCTTCCTTTTCTTCTCCTTATTCTTCTTCTTCTTCTTTTTCTTCTTCTTCTTCTTCATCTTCATCTTCTTCTTCTTCTTCCTCCTCCTCTTTTGGTTCTTCTTCTTCTTCTTCTTCTTCTTATTCTTCTCCTTCTCCTCCCCTTCTTCTTCTTCTTCTTCTTCCTCTTCTTCTTCTTACTCTTCTTATTCTTATACTTCTACTTCCTTTTCATTAGCTTCTTTTTCTTCTTCCTCTTCTTCTTCTTAAACTTCTTATTCTTCTTCTACTTCTTCTTCTTCTTCTTCTTCCTCTTCTTCTTCTTCTTCTCTTTTTGTTCTTTTGCTTCTTTTACTTCTTCCTTTCTTCTACCATTTCTTCTTCTCCTTCTTCTTCTACACCTCAAACCTCTTCTTCTTGTTATTCTTCTTCTTTTCATTATTCAAGTTCTACTACTTCACCTTCTTCGTCTTCTTCTTCTCCTTCTTCTTCTTCTTCTTCTTCTTCTTCTTCTTCCTCTACTTCTTCTTCTTCGTTCTTCTTCTACTTCTTCTTCTTCTTCTTCTTCTAATTCTTCTTCTTCTTCTTTAGCTTCTTCTTCCTGTTCTTCTTCTTCTTCTTCTTCTTCTTCATCTTATACTTCTTCTTGTTCTTCTTCTTCTTGTTCTTCTTGTTCTTCTTCTTCTTGTACTTCTTCTTCTTGTTCTTCTTGTTCTTCTTGTTCTTCTTGTTCTTCTTTCACTTCTTCTTCTTTTTCTTCTTCTTCTTCTTCTTCTTCTTCTTCTTCTTCTTCTACATCTCCATCTTCTAACTCTTCATCATCATCATCATCATCATTTTCATCTTCTTCTTCTTCTTGTTCTTCTTCTTCTTCTTCTTCCTATTCCTCTTCTTCTTCTTCTTCTTCTTCTTCTTCCTCCTACTCTTCTTCTTCTTCCACTTTTTCATCATCATCATCAACATCTTCTATTTCCTCTTCTTCTTCTTCTTCTTCTATTTCCACCCCCTCCTCTTGCTCTTCTTCTTGCTCTTCTTTCTTTTCTTTTTCTTCTTCTTCTTTTTATTCGTCTTCTTCTTCTTCTTCTACTTCTTCTTCCACTTTGCCTTCTTCATCATCATCATCTTCTTCTTCTTATTTTTCTTCTTCTTTATTCTTCTTCTACTTCCTCTTCCTCCTCTTCTTCTTCAACTTCATCCACATGTTCATCTTCATCTTCTTCCTCTTCTTCTTCTTCCTCCTCTTCCAGTTCTTCTTCTTCCCCTTCTTCCTCTTCTTCTTCTTCTTCTACTACTACTACTACTTCTTCTTCTTACTATTCGTCTGCTTCTTTTTCTACTTCTTCTTCTTCTTCTTCTTTACTTCTTCTCCTTCTTCTTCTTATTCATCTTCTTCTTCTTCTTCTTCTTCATCTTCTTCATCTTCTTCATCTACTTCATCTTCTTCTTATTCTTCTTCTTCTTCTTCTTCCTCCACTTCTTCTTCTTCTTCTTCCTCTACTTATTATTCTTGTTCTTCTTGTTCTTCACCTTCTCATCCTCCTTCTTGTGCTCCTTCTCCTCCTTCTTCTTCTTCTTTTCCTTCTGTTTCTTCTTCCTCTCCTTCTTCTTCTTGTTCATCTTAAACTTCTTTTTTTCTTCTTGCTCTTCTTCCTCCTCTTCTTCTTCTTCTTCTTCTTCTTCTTCTTCTTCCTCTTCTTTTTCAACTTCTTCATCATCATAATCATCATTATCATCATCTTCTCCTTCTACTTCTTCTCTGATTTCTTCTCCCCCTTCTTCTTTTCCTTCTTCTTCTACCGCTTCTTTTCTCTTTCTTCTTATTTTTATTATTATTATTATTATCATTATTATTATTATTATTATTCTCATACTTTTTCATTTTGTTTTTCTTCTTATTTCATTTCTTGTTCTTATAGTTCTACTTCTTCTTTTTCTTTTTCTCCATCATCTTCCTCTTCTTCTTCTCCTTCTTCTCCTTCTTCTTCTTCTTCTTCTGCTCCTTTCTTTGTTCTTATTGTTCTTATTCTTCTTCTTCTTCTTCTTTTTCTTATTGTTCTACTTCTTCATCTTCTCCTTCTAATTCTTCTTCTTCTCCTCCTCCTTTTTCTCCTTCTCATTTTTCTTTTTGTTATTCTTCTTCTTCTACTCCTACTACTTTTTCTTCTTGTTCTTCCTCTACCTCTTCTTCTTCCTCCTCCTCCAACTCTTCTTCTTCTTCGACTTCATCTCGTTTGTCTTCTTCTTTTTCTTCCTC
>JAIUJO010002322.1:5000-10000 GCA_023846275.1 Vanilla planifolia | reverse complement strand
TTTTTCTTCTTCTTCGTCATCTTCTTCTTCTCTTTCTTCTTCTTCTCCTTCTTCTTCGTCTTCCTCTTCTCCTCCTTCTTCATCTCCTTCTTCATCTTTTCGTTCCTCTTCTTCTCCTCCTTCTTCTTGTCTTTCTTCTTCTTATCTTTATTCTTTCTCTCCTTCTTATCCACCTTCTTCTTCTCTTTCTTCTTCCTCTACTTCTTCATCATCTTGTTCTTCTCCTTCTCCTTCTTCATCTTCTTCTTAATCATCTTCTTCTTCTTCTACTACTACTTCTTCTTCTTCTTTTTCTTCTTTTTCTCCTTCTTCTACTTCTTCTCCTTCTTCTTTCTTCTTCTTCTTCTTCTTCTTCTCCTCCTACTTCTACATCTTCTTCCTTCTTCTTCTTCTCCTTCTTCTTTTCCTTCTTTCTTTTTCTTCTTCTTCTTCTTCTACTTCTTCTTCTACTTCTCCTTCTTCTTCTTCTTCTTCTTCTCCCTCTTCTTCTTCTTCTTCGTCTTCTCCTCTTCTCCTTCTTCATCCTCTACTTCTCCATCTTCTTCTTCTTCTTCTCCATCTTCTCCTTCTTTTTCTCCTAATCTTCTCCTTCTTCTCCTTCTTCTTCTTCTTCCTCTTCTTCTTCTTCTTCTTCTTCTTCTCATCTTCTCCTTCTTCTTCTCCTCCTCCTCCTTCTTTTTCTCCTTCTCAAACTTCTTCTTCTTCTTCTCTGGTTCTTCTCGTTCTTCTCCTTCTTCTTCTTCCCCTTCTTCTTCTTCCTCTTCTTCTTCTTCTTCTACTTCTTCTTCTCCTTTTTCTTCTGCTCCTCTAACTCTTTCTTCTTCTTCTTCTCCTACTTCCTCTTCTTTTTTCCTTCTTTCTCTCCTTCTTCTTCTTCTCCTTCTTCCTCTTATTCTCCTTCCACTTCTTCTTTTTCTTCTTCCTCATCTTCTGCTTCCTCTTCTTCTTCTTCTTCTTCTTCTCCTTCTTCTTGTTTTCCTTCTTCTTCTTCTCTTCCCTATCTCCTTCTTCTTCTTCTTCTCCTTCTTCACATCTTCTTCTTCTTCCTCTTCCTTCTTCTTCTTCTTCTTCTTCTTCTTCTGCTTCTGCTTATTATTCTTCTTCTTCTCCTACTTCTTCTTCTCCTTCTTCTTCTCCTTCTTCATCTTCTCCTTCTCCTTCTTCTTCTTCTTCTTCTCCTTCTTCATCTTCTTTTTCTCCTTTTTCTTCTTTCTCTTCTTCTTCTTCTTTCCATCTTCTTCTTCTTCTCCTCCTCCTCCTCCTTCCCCTTCTTCTTCTTCTTCTTCACCTTCATCATCTTCTTTTTCTCCTTTTTCTTCTTTCTCTTCTTCTTCTTCTTTCCATCTTCTTCTTCTCCTCCTCCTCCTTCTTCTTCTTCTCCTCCTTCTTCTCCTTCTTCTCCTTCTTCTTCTTCTTCCTTTTCTTCTTGTTCTTCTTCTTCTTCTCTTTCTTCTTCTTCACCTTCTTATTCTTCTCTTCCCCATCTCCTTCTTCTTCTTCTCCTTCTACTTCTCCTTCTCCTTCTCTTTCTTCTTCTTCTCCTTCTTCCTCTTCTTTTTCTCCTCCTTCTTATTTCCCTTCTTCTTCTTTCTCTCCTTCTTTTTTCTCTCCTTCTTCTTCCTCTCCATCTTCTTCTTCTTCTTCTTCTCCTTCCACTTCTTTTTCTTCTTCTCCTTCTTCTTCTTCTTCCTCTTCCACTTCTTGTTCTTCTCCTTCTTCTTCTTCTTCTCTTTCGCATCTCCTTCTTCTACTTCTTGTCCTTCTTCATCTTCTGCTTCTTGTTCTTTCTTCTAGTTCTTCTTCTTTTTCTTCTTCTACTTCTTTTGCTTCTTCTTATTCTTCTACTTCTTCTCCTTCTCCTTCTTCTTCTCCTTCTTCTTCTCCTTCTCCTTCTTCTTCTTCTTCTACTCTTTCTTCTTCTTCTCCTTCTTCTCCTTCTTCTCCTTCTTCTCTTCTCCTTCCCCTTCTTCTTGTTCTTCTTCTTCATCTATTTCTACCTCTACTTCTTCTTCTCTTTCTTCTTCTTCTCCTCCTTCTTCTTATTCTTCTTCTCCTTCTTCTCCTTCTTCTTCTTCTTCTCCTTCTTGTTCTTCCTTTTCTCCTCCTTCTTCTTCTTCTTCTTCTTCTTCTTCTCCTACTTCTGCTTCTTCTCCTTCTTTTCTACTTCTTCTCCTTCTTCTTCTTCTTCCCCTTCTCCTTCTCCTTCTTCTTCTTCTTCTTTTCTTTCTTTGTCTCCTCCTCCTCCTCCTTCTTCTTCTTCTTGTACTTCTCCTCCTTCTCCTCCACCTCCTCATCCTTGTTCTTCATCTTCTTCTTCTTCTTCTTCTTTCTTCTTCTTCTTTCTCTTCTTCTTATTCTTCTTTTTCTTCTTCTTCTTCTTCCTCTCCTTCTCCTTCTTCTTCTCCTTCTTCTTCTTCTCCTTCTCCTCCTCCTTCATTTCTTTTTCTCCTTCTTCCTCTTCCTTTTCTCCTCCTTCTTTCTCTCCTTCTTCTTGTTCTCTTTCTCCTTCTTCTTCTTCTTGTCCTTCCACTTCCACTTCTTCACCATCTTCTTCTTCTTCCACTTCTTCTTCTTCTTCTTCTCGTTCTTCTTCTTCTCCTTCTTTTTCTTCTCTTTCCCATCTCCTTCTTCTTCTTCTTCTTCTTCTTCTTCTTCTTTGTCTTCTCCTTCTTCTTCTTCTTCTCCTTCTTCTTCTCCTTCTTCTTGTTTTTCTCCTTCTTCTTCTTTCTCTTCTACTTCTTTCTCTACTTCTTCTTCTCCTTCTCCTTCTTCTTCTTCTTCTTCTTCTTCTTCTCCTGTCTTCTTCTCCTTCTTCTCCTTCTTCTTCTTCTTCCTCTTCTTCTTCTTCTTCTTACTTTTCTTCTTCTTCTCCTTCTTCTCCTTCCCCTTCTTCTTCTCCTTCTTCTTATACTTCTTCTCCTTCTTCTTATTCTTCTTCTTCTCCTCCTTCTAATTCTTCTTCTTCTTCTCCTCCTTCTTCTTCTTCTTCTTCTAATTCTTCTTCTTCTTCTTCTACTCCTGCTTTTTCTTATCCTTATTCTTCACCTTCTTCTTCTCCTTCTTCTTCTTCTTCTTCTTCTCCTTCTCCTTCTTCTCCTTCTTTGTCCTTCTTCTTCTTCTCCTTTTTCTTTTCCTTCTTTCTTCTTCTTCTTCTTCTTCTTCTTCTTCTTATTCTTCTTCTTCTTCTTCTTCTCCTTCTTCTTCTTCTTCTTCATCTTCTCCTCTTCTCCTTCTTCTTCCTCTCCTTCTTCATCTTCTTCTTCTTCTTCTTCTTCTTCTTCTTATTGTTCTCCTCTTCTTCTCCTTCTTCTCCTTCTTCCTCTTCTTGTTCTTCTTCTTCTTCTTCTTCTTCACTTCTCCTTCTTCTTCTCCTCCTCCTCCTCCTCCTTCTTCTCCTTCTCATTCTTCTTCTTCTTCTTTTGCTTCTTCTTCTCCTCCTGTTCTTCTCATTCTTCTCCTTCTTCTTCTTCTCAATCTTCTTTTTCCTCTTTTACTTCTTCTTCTTCTTGTTCTTCTTCTTCCTTGTCTTCCTCTTCTTCTTCTCCTCCTCCTTTTTCTTCTCCTTTTTCTTCTCCTTCTTCTTCTCCTTCTTTTTCTCCTTCTTGTTCTTCTTCTCCTTCTCCTTCTTCTTCTTCTCCTTCTTCTTCTTCTTCTCCTTCCCCTTCTTGTTCTTCTTCTTCTTCTTCTTCTTCTTCTCTGTCTTCTCCTTCTCCTTCTTCTTCTTCTTCTTCTTCTTCTTCTCCTCCTCCTCCTCCTTCTACTTATTGTTCATCTTCTTCTCCTTCTTCTCCATCTTGTTCTTCTTCATCTTCTTCGTCCTATTCTACTCCTTCTCCTTCTCCTTCTTCATCTTCTTTTTGTTCTCCTTCTCCTTCTACTCCTTCTCCTCAATCTTCTTCTCTTTCTTCTTCTTCTTCTTCTTCTTCCTCTTCTTATTCTTCTTCTCCTTCCTCTTCCTCCTCTTCGTTCTTCTTCTTCTGCTTCTTCTTCTTCTTCTTATCTTTCTTCTTCTTCTCCTTCTTCTGCTTCTTCAACTTCTCCTTCTCCTAATCTTCTGCTTCTCTACTTCTTCCTCTTCTTTTTCTCCTTCTTCTTTCTCTTCTTGTTTTTCTTTCTCTTCTTCTTCTTGTTCTTCTCCTTCTTTTTCTCCTTCTCATTCTTCTTCTTCTTCCCCTTCTTCTTCTTCTCCTTCTCCTCCTTTTTTTTTCTTCTCCATCTTCTTCTTCTTCTCCTTCTCCTTCTTCTTCTCTTCCCCATCTCCATCTTCTTCTTCTCCTGCTTCTTCTTCGTCTCCTTCTTCTCCTTCTTCTCCCTCCTCTTCTTCCCTTTCTTCTTCTCCTTCTTCTTTTCCTTCTTCTCCTTCTTCTTTTCCTACTTCTCCTTTTGTCTTCTCCTTCTTCTCCTTCTTCTTCTTTTTCTCGTTCTTCTTCTTCTTCTTCTCCTTCCCCTTCTTCTTTTTCTTCTTCTTTTTCTTCTTCTCCTCCTTCTCCTTCTCCTTCTTCATCTTCTTCTTTTTCTTCTCCACCTTCTTCTTTTTCTTCATCTTCTCCTCCTTCTTCTCCTTCTTATTCTTCTTTTTCTTCTTTATCTTCTTCTTCTTCTTCTTCTTCATCTTCTTCTTCTCCTCCTTCTTTCTTCTTCTTCTTCTTCTTCTCCCCCTTCTTCTCCTTCTTCTCCCTCCATTTTCTTCTTCTTCTCCTTCTTCTTTTCCTTCTACTTTCTTCTTCTTCTTCTTCTTCTTCTTCTTCTCTTTTCCTTCTTCTTCTTCTTCTTCTTCTTCTTCTCCTTCTTCCTCTCCTTCTTCTTCTCCTTCTTCTTCTTCTCCTTCTTCTTCTTCTCCAGCTTCTTTCTCCTCTTCTCCTTCTTTTTCTTCTTGTTCTTCTTCTCCCTCTTCTTCTCCTTCTTTTACTTCTTCTCCTTCTTCTACTTCTTCTTTTTCTTCTTCTTTTTTCTTCATCTTCTCCTCCTTTTCCTTCTTCTCCCTCCTTGTTCTTCTACTT
>JAIUJO010001816.1:15000-20000 GCA_023846275.1 Vanilla planifolia | reverse complement strand
TTCGTCTTCCTCTTCCTCTTCCTTTCTTCTTCGTCTTCTTTTTCTTCTTCTTCATCATCGTCTTCATCTTCTTCTTTTTCTTCTTCTTCTTATTCTTCTTCTTCTTCTTGTTCTTCTTCTTCTTCTTCTTCGTTTTCATCTTCTTCTTCTTCGTCTTCATCATCATCTTCTTCTTCTTCTTCTTCTTCTTCTTCTTCTTCTTCTTCATCTTCTTCTTCTTCTTTGTCTTCGTCTACTTCTTCTTCTTCTTCATCTTCTTCTTCTTCTTCGTCTTCGTCTTCTTCTTCTTCTTCGTCTTCATCTTCTGCTTCTTTTTCTTCTTCTTCGTCTTCTTCTTTTACTTCTTCTTCTTCCTCTTCGTCTTCTCCTTCTTCTTCTTCTTCTACTTCCTCTTCTTCCTCTTCTTCTTCTTCTTCTTCCTCTTCTTCCTCTTATTCTTCTTCTTCTTTTTCCTCATCTTCTTCGTCTTCCACTTCTTCTCTTTCTTCTACTTCTTCTTCTTCTTCTACTTTTTCTTCTTGTTCTTGTTCTTCTACTTCTTCACCTTCTTCTTCTTCTTCTTCTCCATCTTCTTCTTTTCCTTCTTTCTCTTCCATTTCTTCTTCTCCTTCTTCTCCTTCTTCTTCTTCTTCTTCTTCTTCTTCCTTTTCGTCTTCTTCTTCCTCTTCTTCTCTTTCTTCTTCTCCTTCTTCTTCTCCTTCACCCCTTCTTCTTCTTCTTCTTATGCTTCTTCATCTTCTTCTTCTTCTTCCTCTTCCTCTTTTTCTTTTTTCTCTTCTTCTCTTTTTTCTTCTCCTTCTTTTGATTTTTCTTCTTCTTCTACTCCTGCTTTTTCCTCCTCTTCTTCCACTTCTTCTTCTTCTTCCTGTTCTTCCTCTTCTTCCTGTTCTTCTTCTTCTTCTTCTTCTTCTTCTCCTTCTCCTTCTCCTTCCTGTTCTTCTTTTTCTTTTACTCCAACTTCTTCTTCTGCTTCCTCTTCTTCTACTACTTCTTTTTTTGTCATTTCTTCTTCTTATTCTTCCTCTTCCTCTTCCTCTTTTTCTTCTCCTTGAGCTTCTCCTTCTTCTTTTTCTTCTTCTACTTCTTCTTCTTCTTCTTCATTTTCTTCTTCTCCTTCTTCTTATTCTTCTACTGCTACTTCTTCTTGTTCTTCTTCTTCTACTACTTCTTCATCTTCTGTTTCCTCTTTTTCTTCTTTTTCATCTTCTCTTCTTCATTTTCTTCTTCTTCTTCTTCTTCTTCTTTTTCTTCTTCTTTTGCTGCAACTACTTCTTCTTCGGTTACTTCTTCTTTTTCTTCTTCCTCTACTTCTTCTTCTTCTTATCCTTCTTCTTCTTCTTCTTCTTGTTCTTGTTGTTCTTCTTCTTCTACTTTGTCTTCTTTTTCTTCTTCTTCTTCTTTTTCTTCATCCTCTTTCTCTTCTTCTTCTTCTTTTCTTCTTTTTTGTCTTCTTCTACTTCTTCTTCTCTAATTCTTCTTCTCTACTTCTTCTTCTTCGTCATCATCATGATCTTCTTCTTCTTCTTCTTCTATTTCTTAATCTTCTTCTTGTTCTTCTTCTTCTTCCTCCTCCCCTTCTTCTTCTTCTTCTTCTTCTTCTTCTTCTTCTTCTACATCTCCTTCTTTTTCATCTTCTTCTTCTTCATCTTCTTCTTCTTCATTATCTTCTTCTTATACTACTACTTCTTTTTCTTCTTCTTCTTCTTCTTCTTCTTCTTCCTTTTTTAGTTTTTCTACTACTTTTTCTTCTTCTTCTTTCTCTTCTTCTTATCCTTCTTCTTCCTCTTCTTTTTCTTCTTCTTCTTCTTCTTCTTCTTCTACATCTTTTTATTCTTTTTCTTCTTCCTCTATTACTACTTATTTTTCTTCTTGTTCTTCTTCTTTGTCTTCTTCTTCTTCTTCTTTTCTTCTTCTTCATCTTTAACTTCTTCTTCTTCTTCTTGTTCTTCTTGTTCTTCTTTTTTTCTTTTGCTTTGATTTCTTTTTCTTTTTCTTCTTCTTCTTCTTGTTCTTCTACTTCTTCTTCTTCTTTTACTTCTTCTCCTTCATCTTCTTCTACTTCTTGTACTTCTTCTACTTCTTCTTCTTCTACTTCTTCTTCCTCACCTTCTTCTATTTCTTATTTTTGTTCTCCTTTGACCACTACTTCTTTTTGTTCTACTTCTTCTCTCCTTCATTTTCTTCTTCTTTTTTTTCTTTTTCTTCTCTTTTTCTTCTACTTTTTCTTCTTCTTCTTCTTTTTCTTCTTCCCTTCTTCTTCTTCTACTACTTCTTCTACTCCTTTTGCTTCTTCTTCATCTTCTTCTTCTTCTACTTCTTCTTCTTCTTACACTTCAATCACTTTGTCTTCTTTTCCTTCTTCTTCTTCTCCTTTTTTTTCTTCTACTTCTTATTCTCCTTCTTCTCATTCTTCTTCTACTTCTTCTTATTCTCCTACTATATGTACTTCTTTTTCTTCTTCTTCTTCTTGTTCATCTTCTAGATCTTCTTCTTCTACTTCTTCTTCTTCTTCTTCTTCTTCTTCTTCTCTTCCTCTTCTTCTTCTTCGTCTTCTTCTTCTTCTACTTCTTCTTCTGCTTCTTCTTATTCTACTTCTTCTTCGTCCTCTTCTTCTTCTTCTTCTACCACTACTTCTTCTCCTTCTCCCACTACTAATACTTCTTCTTCTTCTTCTTCTTCTCTTTTTCTTCATCATCATCTTCATCATCATCATCTTCTTCTTCTCTTCCTCTTTTTCTTATTCTTATTCTTCTTATTCGTTTTCTTCTGCTTTTTTTCTTCTTTTACTTCTTGTTCTTCTTCAACTTTTAAATTTCCTTCTTCTTCTTCTACTTCTATTACTTCTTCTTCTTCTTCTTCTTCCACTTCTCTTTTGTCTTCTTTTTCTTCTTTTCTTCTTCAACTTCTTTTCCTTCTCCATCATCTTCTTCTTCTTCTTATTCTACTTTTTCTTCTTCTACTACTACTTCTACTTTTTCTTCTTCTTCTTCTACTTCTACTACTTCCTCTTCTTCCTCTTCTATTTCTTTTTCTTTTTTTCTTTTTATTCTTCTTCTTCTCCTTCTTCTTCTTTTTCTTCTTCTTCTTCTCCTTCTTCTTCTTCTATATTTTCTTCTTCTTCTCCTTCTTCTTCTTCTTCTTCTTCTTCCTCTTCTTCTTCATCTTCCTCTTCTTGTTCATCTTTTTCAACTTCTTCATCTTCATCTCCTTCTTCTTCTTCTTCTTCTACTACTACTACTACAACTTCTTCTTCTTCTTCTTCTTCAACAAATACTACTACGACTACTTCTTATTCTTCTTCTTCTTCTTCGTTTCCTTCTCTTTCCTCTTCTTCAACTACTACTACTACTTCTTATTCTTCTTCTTCTTCTTCTTTTACTTCTTCTTGTTCTTCTTCTTCTTATTTTTCTTCTTCTTCTTCTTCTTCTTCTTCTACAACTTCTTGTTCTTCGACTTCTTCCTCTTATTCTTTTTCTACTACTGCTTCTTCTTCTTCTTCTTCAACCCTACTACTACTTCTACTTCTTCTCCCTGTTCTTCTTCTTCTACTTCTTCTTCTTCTTCTTTGTCCTCTTCTTCTTCTTCTTCTTCTTCTTCTTCTTCATCTTGAACTATTTCTTTTTCTTCTCCTTGTTGTTGTTCTTCTTCTTCTTCTTATTCTTCTCTTACTTCTTCTCTACTTCTTTGCCTTCTCCTTCTTCTTCTTCTTCTTCTTCTTCTTCTTCCTCCTTCTTCTTCTCATTCTTCTTCATCTTGTTCTTAGTCTTCTTCCTTTCTTCTTCTTCTTCTTCTTCTTCCTCTTCCAATTCTTCTTCTTCATCTTCTTCTTCTTCTTCTTCATAATATTCTTCATCTTCTAATTTTCCTTCTTTCTTATCTTAATCTTTTTTTTTCTTCTTCTTCTTCTTATTCTTCTTCTTCTTCTCCTCCTTCTAATACTTCTCCTTCATCCTCTTCTTCTTCTTCTTCTTCTTCTGTTTCCTCTTCTTCACCTTCTATTTCTTTTTCTTCTTTTTCTTCTTATTCTTCTTCTTCTTCTCCTTCTTCTTCTTCTTTTTCTTCTACTTCTTCTTCTTCTTCTCCTTCTTCTTCTTCTTCTATTTTTTTCCTTCTCCTTCTTCTTCTTTTGCCTTTTCTTCTTCTTTTTCTTCTTCTTCTTCTTCTTCTGCATCATCTTCCACTTCTTCTTCTTCTTTTTCATCATCTTCTTCTTCTTCTACTACTGCACAAACTACTACTTCTTCTTCGTCTTCTTCTTCCACTTCTTCTTCTTCTTCTTCTTAAACTACAAATACAATGACTACTACTACTTTTTCTTTTTCTTCTTCTTCTCTTACTTCTTCTTCTACTTATTATTCTTCTTCTACTTCTTCTTCTTCTTCCACTAATTCTTGTTCTTGTTCTTCTAATTATTATTATTCCACTTTTTCTTCTTCTTATTCTTTTTCTTCTTCTTCTTCTTCTTCATTTAGTTCTTCTTGGTCTACTAATATTACTTCTACTTCTTCTTTTTCTTCTCCTTCTTCTTCTTCTTCTTCTTTTTCTTCTTCATTATCTTTTTCTTCTTCTTCTACTTCTTTGCCTTCTCTTTCTTCTTCTTCTACTTCTTTGCCTTCTCCTTCTTCTTCTTCTCCTCCTTCTTCTTCTCCTTCTTCTTCATCTTGTTCTTATTCTTCTTCCCTTCTTCTTCTTCTTCTTCTTCTTCCTCTTCTAATTCTTCTTCTTCTTCTTCATAATATTCTTCATCTTCTGCTTTTTTTCTTTCTTATCTTATTCTTCTTCTTCTTCTTCTTCTTATTCTTCTTCTTCTTCTTCTCGTTCTTCTACTACTTATTCTTCCTCTTCCTCTTATTCTTCTTCTGTTTCCTCTTCTTCCTCTTCTATTTCTTTTTGTTCTTTTTCTTCTTGTTCTTCTTCTTTTCCTTCTTCTTCTTTTTCTTTTGCTTCTTCTTCTTCTTCTTCTTCTCCTGCTTCTATTTTTTTCCTTCTTCTTCTTCTTC
>JAIUJO010002571.1:0-5000 GCA_023846275.1 Vanilla planifolia | reverse complement strand
GAAGAAGAAGGCTTAGAAGAAGGGGATGATGAAGAAGAAGAGGAAGAAGAAGAAGAAGAAGTAGAAGAGGAAGAGGAAGACGAAGACGAAGAACAAGAAGAGGAGGAAGAAGAAGAAAAACAAGAAGAAGACGAAGAAGGAGATGAATAATAATAATAATTAGAAAAAGAAGAAGAAGAATACGAAGAAGAAGAAGAAGAAGAAGAAGAAGAAAAGAAGTAGAAGAAGAAGAAGAAGAAGAAGAAGAAGAAGAAGAAGAAGATGAAGAAGAAGAAGAAAAGAAGAAGAAGAAGAATAGGAAGAAGTGGAAGAGGAAGAAGAAGAAGAAGAAGAGAAGAGGAAGAGGAAGAAGTAGAAAAAGAAGAAGTAGCAGTAGAAGAAGGGGAAAAAGAAAAAGAAGAAGAAGAAGAAGAAATAGTAGTAGTAGTAGAAGAAGAAGAAGGAGAAGGAGAAGAAGAAGTAGAAGAAGAAGTAGAAGAAGAAGAAAGAGAAGAAGGTGGAGAAGAAGAAGGAGAAAAAGAAGAAAGATAAGAAGAAGAAAGACTAGAAGGAGGAGAAGAGAGGAACAAAAAGATGAAGAAGGAGAATAAGAAGGAGGACAAGAGGAAGACGAAGAAGAAGGAGAAGAAGAAGAAAGAGAAGAAGAAGAACAAGCAGAAGAAGAAGAAGAAGAATTAGAAGAAGACAAAAAAGAAGAAGAAGATGAAGAAGAACAAGAAGAAGATGAAGAAGAGAAGTAGAAGAAGAAAGAGAAGAAGGAGAAGAAGATTAAGAAGAAGAAGAAGAAGAAGAAGAAGATGAAGAAGCAGAAGAAGAAGAAGAAGTAGTAGACAGAAGAAGAAGAAGAAGATAAAGAAAAGAAGAAGAAGAAGAAGAAGGAGTAGAAGAAGTGTAAGAAGAAGAAAAAGAAGAAGAAGAAGAAGAAGAAGAAGAAGAGGAAGAAGAACAAGAAGAAGAAAAAGAGGAGGAAGAAGAAGAAGAAAAAGAAGAAGAAGAAGTTGAAGATGAAGAAGAAGAAGAAGTAGGAGAAGAAGTAGAAGAAGAAGAAGAAGAAGAAGAAGAAGAAGAAGAAGAAGAAGAAGAAGAAGAAAAAGAAGAAGCAAAAAAAAGAGAAGAAGAAGAAGGGGAGGAGGAGAAAGAAGAAGAAGAGGAAGAAGAAGAAGAACAAAAAGAAGAGGATGAAGAAGACGAAAAATAAGAGGAAGAACAAGGGAGAAAAGAGGAAAAAGAAGAACAAGAATAAGAAGAAGAAGAAGAAGAATAAAAAGGAGAGGAAGAAGAAGAAAAGAAGAAGGAGAATGGTAAGAAGAAGAAGAAGAAGAAGAAGAAGAAGAAGTAGAAAAAGAAGGAGAAGTGGAAGGGGAAGTAGGAGAATGAGAACAACAACAACAACAACAACAACAACAAGAATTAGAAGAAGATGATGATGAAGAAGAAGAGGAAGAAGAAGAGGAAGAAGAAGAAGAAGAAGAAGTAGAAGAGGAAGTGGAAGATGAAGACGAAGAACAAGAAGAGGCGAAAGAAGAAGAGAAGAAGAAGAAGAACACGAAGAAGAAGAAGAAAAGAAGAAGAAGAATAGGAAGAAAAGGAAGAGGAAGAAGAAGAAGAAGAAGAAGAAGAGGAAGAGGAAGAAGAAGAAAAGAAAGTAGCAGTAGAAGAAGGAGAAAAAGAAGAAGAAGAAGAAGAAGAAGAAGTAGCAGTAGTAGAAGAAGAAGAAGATGATTAAGAAGAAGATGAAGGAGAAGGAGAAGAACAAGAAGAAGATGAAGAAGTAGAAAGAAGAAGAAGAAAGAGAAGAAGAAGGTGGATAAGAAGAAGGAGAAAAAGAATAAAGATAAGAAGAAGAAAGACAAGAAGAAGGAGGAGAAGAAGAGGAACGAAAAGATGAAGAAGGAGAGTGAAGAAGAAGGAGGAGAAGAGGAAGGCGAAGCAGAAGGAGAAGAAGAAGAAAAGGGACAGAAGAAGATGACGAAGAGAAGAAGACGAAGAAGAAGAAGAAGAAGAAGAAGAAGAAGAACAAGCAGAAGAAGAAGAAGAAGAAGAATTAGAAGGAGACAAAGAAGAAGAAGAAGAAGACGAAGAAGAACAAGAAAAAGATGAAGGAGAAGAAGAAGAAGAAGTAGAAGAAGTAGGAGAAGAAAGAGAAGAAGGAGAAGAAGATTAAGAAGAAGAAGAAGAGAAGAAGAAGAAGAAGAAGTAGAAGAAGAAGAAGTAGAAGAAGAAGAAGAAGAAGAAGAGAAGAAGATAAAGATAAGAAGAAGAAGAAGAAGAACTAAAAGAAGAGGGAAAAGAATTAGAGAAAGAAGAAGAAGGAGAAGAAGAAGAAGAAGAGGAAGAAGAAGAAGAAGAAAAAGAAGAAGAAGAAGAAGTAGAAGAAGTATAAAAAGAAGAAGAAGATAAAGGAGGAGAAGAAAAAGATGCATCAGAAGTAGAAGGAGAAGAAGAAGCCAAAGAAGAAGAAGAAGAAGGAGAAGAAGAAAAAGTGGAGGAAGTAGAAGTGGAAGAAGAACAAGAATAAGAAGAAGAACAACAACAACAACAACTATAACAAGTATAAGAAGAAGGGGAAGAAGTAAAAGAAGCAGAAGAAGTGGAAGAAGACGAAGAAGATGATGATGAAAAAGGAGAAGAAGAAGAAGAAGATGAAGAAGAAGAAAATTATGATGATGATGATGATTACAAAGAAGAACAAAAAGTAGAGGAAAAAGAGGAAGAAGAAGATGAAGAAGAACTAGAGGGAGAAGAAGAAGAAGAAGAAGAAGAAGAAGAGGAAGAAGAAGAAGAAGAAGAAGTAGAAGAAGAAAAATAAAAGAAGAAGGAAGAGGAGAAGAGGAAGAAGAAAAATAAGAAGAAAAAGAAGAGGAAGAAAAAAAATGAAGAAGAAGAGGAAGAAGAAGAAGAAGAGGTCGAAGAGAAGAAAAGAGGTTGAAGAAGAAGAAGAAGAAGATGAGGAAGTAGAAAGAAGAAAAAGGAGGAAAAGAAGAAGAGAAAGAAGAAGAAGAAGAAGAGGAAGTGGGACAAGAAGAAGAAAAGATGATGAAGAAGAAGAAGAGGAAGAAGATGAAGAAGTGGAAGAAGAATAAGAAGAAGAAGAAAAAGTAGAAGAAGTAGATGAAGAAGCAGAAGAAGAGGAAGCAGAAGAAGAAGAAGGGGGAAGAAGAAGAAGAAGAAGAAGAAGATGAAGAAGAAGAAGAAGTAAAAGAAGAGGAGAAATGAGAAGAAGAAGTAGAAGAAGAAGAAGAAGGGGAAGAAGAAGAAGATAAAAAAGATGAAGAAGAAGAGGAAGAGGATTGTGATGATGATCATGATGATGATGAAGAACAACAAAAAGTAGTAGTAGTAGAAGAAGAAAACGAAGAAGAAGAAAAAAAAGAAGTAGAAAAGAAAAGAAAAGAAAAAGAAGAAGAAGATGATGATGAAGATGAAGAAAAGAAGAAGAAGAAGAAGAAGAAGTTAAAGAAGAAGAAAAAGATAAAGAAGAAGAAGAAGAAGAAGAAGAAGAAGTAGAAGAAGAAGGAGGATAAAAAGAAGAAGAAGAAGAAGAAGAATAGGAGGAAGAAAAGAAACATGAGAAGAAGAGAAGGAAGAAGAAGAAGAGGAAGAAGAAGAAGAAGAAGAAGAGGAAAAAGAAGAAGAAGAAGAGAAGAAGAAAAGAAGAAGAAAAGGAAGAAGAAGAGAAAAGAAGTGGAGGAAGAAGGAGGAGAAAAAGAAGAAAAAGAAGTGGAGGAAGGAGGAGGAGAAGAAGAAGAAGAAGAAGAAGATGATGATGACGATAATGAAGAAGGAGAATAATAAGAAGAGGAAGAAGAAGAAGAAGAAGAAGAAGACGAAGAAGAAGAAGATGAGGAAGAGAAATAAAATGAAGAAGAGGAAGAAGAATAAGAAGAGAAGATGATGAAAATGTAGAAGAAGAAGATGAAGAAGAAGTAGATGAAGAGGAAGTAGAAGAAGAAGGAAGAGGAGGGGGAGGAGGAGGAGTATAAGATGAAGAGGAGAAATGAGAAGAAGAAAAAGAAGAATAAGAAGAATAGGAAGAAGAAGTGGAAGAACAAGAAGATGAAGAAGAAGTAGAGAAGAAGAATTGGAAGAAGAAGAAGTTGAAGAGGAAGAAGAAGAATAATAAGAATAAGAAGAAGAAGTAAGAAGAAGGAGAAGAAAAGAAAGAGAAGAAGGAGAAGAAGAAGAAGAGAATGAGGAGGAAGAGAAGAAGAAGAAAGAAGTAGAAGAAGAAGAAGTAGAAGAAAAGCAAGAAGAAGAAGAAGAAGAAGAAGAATAAGATGATGAGAAATTAGAAGAAGAATAAGAAGAAGAAGAAGAATAAGAAGAAGAAGAAGGAGAGAAGAGAAAAAGGGGAAGAAGATTAAGAAGAAGAAGAAAAAGATGGCGAAGAAGAAGAAGAATAAGAAGAAGAAGAAGAAGAAGTAGAAGAAAGAAGAAGAAGAAGAACATAAAGAAGAAGCAGAAGAAGCAAAAGATGAAGAAAAAGTAAAAGAAGAAAAAGAAGAAGAAGGTGCAAAAGAAAAAGATGCTGAAGAAGTAGAAGAAGAAGGAGAAGAAGAAATTGTAGAAGAAGAAGAATAATAAGTTTAAGAGGAAGAAGATGAAGAAGAAGAAAAGGAAGAAGAATAAGAATATGTAGAATAAGAAGAACGAGAAGGAGTAGAAGAAGAAAGAGAAAAGTAGAAGATGAAGAAGAAGAAAAAGTAGAAGAAGAAGAAGAAGGAGAAAAAAAAGAAGAAAAGCAAAAAAAGAAGTGGTAGAAGAATAAGAAGAAGAGGAAAAAGAATAAGAAGAAGAAGAAGAAGAAGAAGAAGAAGAATAAGAATAAGAAATAGAATAAGAATAAGAAGGAGAGGAAGAAGAAGGAGAAGAAAAAGAAAAAGGAGGAGAAGAAGAAGAAGAGGTAGAAGAAGAAGAAGTAGAAGAGGAAGAAGAAGAAGAAGAAGAAGAGGAAGGAGAAGAAGAAGTGGAGTTTGGAGAAGAAGAAGAAGAAGAAGAGG
>JAIUJO010002324.1:35000-37500 GCA_023846275.1 Vanilla planifolia | reverse complement strand
TAAGAATTCGAAGAATAAAAAGAAGTAGAAAGAGAAGAAGAATAAGAGAATAAAAAGGAGAAGAAGAAGAAGAAGAAGAAGAAGAAGAAGAGGGAGAAGAAGAAGAGAAGGAAGAAGAAGAAGAAGAAGAAGAAGCAGAAGAAGAGGAAGAAGAAGAAGATTAAGAAGAAGAAGAGGAGAAGAAGAAGAGGAGAAGAAGAAGGAGAAGAAGAAGAAGATAAAGAAAAAGAAGAAGAAGAAGAAGAGGAAGAAGGAGAAGAAGATGAAGAAGAAGAAGATGAAGAAGAAGAAGGAGAAGACGAAGAAGAAGAAGGGGAAGGAGAAGAAGATGAAGCAGAAGAAGATGAAGAAGAAGAAGGAGAAGACGAAGAAGAAGAAGGGGAAGGAGAAGAGGAGATGAAGAAAGAGAAGAAGAAACAAGCAGAAGAAGTAGAAAGAAGAAGAAGAAGATGAAGAAGGTGAAGAAGAAGGAGAAGAATAAGAGGAAGAAAAAGAAGAAGAGGAAGAAGCAGAAGAAGAAGAAGAAAAAGAAGAAGAAGAAAAAGAAAAAGAAGGAGAAGAAGAAGAAGAAGAATTAAAAGTAGAAAATGGAGAAGAAGATGGAGAAGAAGGAGGAGAAGAAGGAGGAGGGGAAGAAGGAGAAGAAGGAGAAGAAGAAGGAGAAGAAGTAGTAGAAGAAGGAGAGGAAGAAGTAGAAGAAGGAGAAGAAGAAGAAGAAGAAGATGAAGAAAAAGAAGGAGAAGAAGAAGAAGAAGAAGAAGGAGAAGAAGAAGAAGAAGAATAAGGAGAAGCAGAAGAAGAGGAAGAAGAAAAAAAGAAGAAGGAAAAGAAGAAGAAGAAGAAGAAGAAGGAGTAGAAGAAGCAGAAGAAGAGGAAGAAGGAGAAAGATAGAAAGAAGAAGTAAAAGAATAGGAAGAAGAAGGAGATGAAGATGAAGAAGAAGAAGGAGAAGGTCAAGAAGAACAAGAAGAAGAGGGAGAAGGAGAAGGAGAAGAAGAAGAAGAGAAGAAGAAGAATAAGTAGAAGAAAAAGAGAAACAAGAAGAAGAAGAAGAAGGAGAAGAAGAAGACGAACATGAAGAAGAAGAAGAGGGGGAAGAAGAAGAAGCAGAAGAAGAAGAAAAGGGGAAGAAGAAAAAGAAGAAGGACAAGAATAATAAGAGGAAATAGAAGAAGAAGAAGAAGAAGTAGAAGAAGGAGAAGAAGGTGAAGAAGAAGAAGAAGAGGGAGAAGAAGATGGAGAAGAAGAAGCAGTAGTAGTAGAAGGAGAAGAATAAGAAGTAGAACAAGAAGAAAGGGAAGAAGAAGAAGAAGAAGCAGAAGAAGAGGAAGAAGAAGATTAAGAATAAGAAGAAGAGGAGAAGAAGAAGGAGAAGAAGAAGAAGATAAAGAAGAAGATGGAGGAGAAGAAGAAGAAGAAGAAGAAGAGGAAGAAGGAGAAGAAGATGAAGAAGAAGAAAAAGAAGAGGAAGAAGGAGAAGAAGATGAAGAAGAAGAAGAAGAAGAGGAAGAAGAAGAAGGAGAAGACGAAGAAGAAGAAGGGGAAGAAGTTGAGGAGATGAAGAAAGAGAAGAAGGAACAAGCAGAAGAAGAGAAAGAAGAAGAAGAAGATGAAGAAGGTGAAGAAGAAGGAGAAGAATAAGAGGAAGAAAAAGAAGAAGAGGAAGAAGCGGAAGAAGAAGAAAAAAAAAGAAGAAGAAAAAAAAAGAAGAAGAAGAAAAAAAGGAGAAGAAGAAGAAGTAGAAGAATCAGAAGTAGAAAATAGAGAAGAAGAAGGAGAAGGAGTAGAAGAAGGAGAAGAAGAAGTAGAAGAAGTAGAAGAAGAAGAAGATGATGAAGAAAAAGGAGAAGAAGAAGAAGAAGAAGAAGGAGAAGAAGAAGAAGAAGAATAAGAAGTAGAAGAAGAGGAAGAAGAAAAAAAGAAGGAAAAGAAGAAGAAGAAGAAGGAGTAGAAGAAGTAAAAGAAGAGGAAGAAGGAGAAAGATAGAAAGAAGAAAAAGTAGAAGAATAGGAAGAAGAAGGAGATGAAGATGAAGAAGAAGAAGGAGAAGGTAAAGAAGAACAAGAAGAAGATGGAGAAGGAGAAGGAGAAGAAGAAGAAGAGAAGAAGAAGAATAAGAAGAAGAAAAAGAGGAACAAGAAGAAGAAGAAGAAGGAGAAGAAGAAGAAGAACAGGAAGAAGAAGAAGAAGAGGGGGAAGAAGAAGTAGAAGAAGAAGAAGAGGGGAAGAAGAAAAAGAAGAAGGACAAGAATAATAAGAAGAAATAAAAGAAAAAGAAGAAGAAGTAGAAGAAGAGAAGAAGGTGAAGAAGAAGAAGAAGAGGGAGAAGAAGATGGAGAAGAAGAAGTAGTAGTAGTAGAAGAAGAAGAAGATGGAGTAGAAGAGTAGGAAGAAGGAGAAGAAGAAGGAGGAGGAGGAGGAGGAGAAGAAGAGGAAGAAGGAGAAGAACAAGAAGTAGAAGAAGAAGAAAGGGAAGAAGAAGAAGAAGAAGAAGAAGAAG
>JAIUJO010002324.1:2500-7500 GCA_023846275.1 Vanilla planifolia | reverse complement strand
AAGAAGGGGAAGGAGAAGAGGAGATGAAGAAAGAGAAGAAGAAACAAGCAGAAGAAGTAGAAAGAAGAAGAAGAAGATGAAGAAGGTGAAGAAGAAGGAGAAGAATAAGAGGAAGAAAAAGAAGAAGAGGAAGAAGCAGAAGAAGAAGAAGAAAAAGAAGAAGAAGAAAAAGAAAAAGAAGGAGAAGAAGAAGAAGAAGAATTAAAAGTAGAAAATGGAGAAGAAGATGGAGAAGAAGGAGGAGAAGAAGGAGGAGGGGAAGAAGGAGAAGAAGGAGAAGAAGAAGGAGAAGAAGTAGTAGAAGAAGGAGAGGAAGAAGTAGAAGAAGGAGAAGAAGAAGAAGAAGAAGATGAAGAAAAAGAAGGGAGAAGAAGAAGAAGAAGAAGAAGGAGAAGAAGAAGAAGAAGAATAAGGAGAAGCAGAAGAAGAGGAAGAAGAAAAAAAGAAGAAGGAAAAGAAGAAGAAGAAGAAGAAGAAGGAGTAGAAGAAGCAGAAGAAGAGGAAGAAGGAGAAAGATAGAAAGAAGAAGTAAAAGAATAGGAAGAAGAAGGAGATGAAGATGAAGAAGAAGAAGGAGAAGGTCAAGAAGAACAAGAAGAAGAGGGAGAAGGAGAAGGAGAAGAAGAAGAAGAGAAGAAGAAGAATAAGTAGAAGAAAAAGAGAAACAAGAAGAAGAAGAAGAAGGAGAAGAAGAAGACGAACATGAAGAAGAAGAAGAGGGGGAAGAAGAAGAAGCAGAAGAAGAAGAAAAGGGGAAGAAGAAAAAGAAGAAGGACAAGAATAATAAGAGGAAATAGAAGAAGAAGAAGAAGAAGTAGAAGAAGGAGAAGAAGGTGAAGAAGAAGAAGAAGAGGGAGAAGAAGATGGAGAAGAAGAAGCAGTAGTAGTAGAAGGAGAAGAATAAGAAGTAGAACAAGAAGAAAGGGAAGAAGAAGAAGAAGAAGCAGAAGAAGAGGAAGAAGAAGATTAAGAATAAGAAGAAGAGGAGAAGAAGAAGGAGAAGAAGAAGAAGATAAAGAAGAAGATGGAGGAGAAGAAGAAGAAGAAGAAGAAGAGGAAGAAGGAGAAGAAGATGAAGAAGAAGAAAAAGAAGAGGAAGAAGGAGAAGAAGATGAAGAAGAAGAAGAAGAAGAGGAAGAAGAAGAAGGAGAAGACGAAGAAGAAGAAGGGGAAGAAGTTGAGGAGATGAAGAAAGAGAAGAAGGAACAAGCAGAAGAAGAGAAAGAAGAAGAAGAAGATGAAGAAGGTGAAGAAGAAGGAGAAGAATAAGAGGAAGAAAAAGAAGAAGAGGAAGAAGCGGAAGAAGAAGAAAAAAAAAGAAGAAGAAAAAAAAAGAAGAAGAAGAAAAAAAGGAGAAGAAGAAGAAGTAGAAGAATCAGAAGTAGAAAATAGAGAAGAAGAAGGAGAAGGAGTAGAAGAAGGAGAAGAAGAAGTAGAAGAAGTAGAAGAAGAAGAAGATGATGAAGAAAAAGGAGAAGAAGAAGAAGAAGAAGAAGGAGAAGAAGAAGAAGAAGAATAAGAAGTAGAAGAAGAGGAAGAAGAAAAAAAGAAGGAAAAGAAGAAGAAGAAGAAGGAGTAGAAGAAGTAAAAGAAGAGGAAGAAGGAGAAAGATAGAAAGAAGAAAAAGTAGAAGAATAGGAAGAAGAAGGAGATGAAGATGAAGAAGAAGAAGGAGAAGGTAAAGAAGAACAAGAAGAAGATGGAGAAGGAGAAGGAGAAGAAGAAGAAGAGAAGAAGAAGAATAAGAAGAAGAAAAAGAGGAACAAGAAGAAGAAGAAGAAGGAGAAGAAGAAGAAGAACAGGAAGAAGAAGAAGAAGAGGGGGAAGAAGAAGTAGAAGAAGAAGAAGAGGGGAAGAAGAAAAAGAAGAAGGACAAGAATAATAAGAAGAAATAAAAGAAAAAGAAGAAGAAGTAGAAGAAGAGAAGAAGGTGAAGAAGAAGAAGAAGAGGGAGAAGAAGATGGAGAAGAAGAAGTAGTAGTAGTAGAAGAAGAAGAAGATGGAGTAGAAGAGTAGGAAGAAGGAGAAGAAGAAGGAGGAGGAGGAGGAGGAGAAGAAGAGGAAGAAGGAGAAGAACAAGAAGTAGAAGAAGAAGAAGGGAAGAAGAGAAGAAGAAGAAGAAGAAGAAGAAGAAGATTGAGAAGAAGAAGAAGGAGAGTAAGGAGTAGTAGAAGAAGAAGAAGAAAGGAGAAGAAGAAGAACAAGAAGAAGAACAAGAAGTGGAAGAAGAAAAGAAGAAGAAGAACAACAAGAAGAGAGAGAAGAAGGAGAAGAAGAAAGAGAAGAAAAAAAGAAGAAGAAGAAGAAGCAGATGGAGAACAAGAGGAAGAAGAAGAAGAAGAAGATGGAGAAGAAGTAGGAGAAGAAGAAGTAGAAGAAGAAGGTGAAGAAGAAGAAGGAGAAGAAGAAGAAGAAGAAGAGGGGGAAGAAGGAGAAGTAGAAGAAGGAGGAGGAGAAGTAGGAGGAGGAGGAGGAGAAGAAAAAAGAAGAAGAAGAAGAAGAAGGAGAAGAAGGAGAAGAAGAAGGAGAAGAAGAAGATGAAGAAGGAAAAAGGATATGAAGGAGAAGCAGAAGAAGGAGAAGAAGATGAAGAAAGAGAAGAAGAATGAGAAGAAGAAGGAGAAGAAGAAGAAGAAGAAGAAGAAGAAGAAGAGAAGAAGAAGAAGAAAGAGAAGTGGAAGAAGAAGAAGAAGAAAACGAAGAAGGAGAAGGGGGGGAAGAAGGAGAAGAATAAAGTGAAGAAGGAGAAGAAGAGGATGGAGAGAGGAGGGAGAAGAGGAAGAAGAAGGAGAATAAGAAGAAGGTGGAGAAGAAAGAAGAAGGAGGATAAGAAGTAGTACTAGAAGAAGAAGAAGAAGAAGAAGAACAAGAAGAACAAGAAGAAGAAGGAGAAGGAGAAGAAGAAAAAGAAGGAGAAGATTAAGAAGAAGAAGGAGAAGAAAAACAAGCAGAAGAAGAAGAAGATGAAGAAGAAGTAGGAGAAGAAGAAGGAGAAGAAGGAGGCGAAGAAGAAAAAGAAGAAGAAGAAGAAGAGGAAGAGTAAGAAGAAGAAGAAGAAGAAGAAGGAGAAGAAGAAGAAGATGAAGAAGAAGAAGAAGAAGAAGAAGAAGAAGAAGAGTAAGAAGAAGAAGAAGAAGAAGAAGGAGGAGGAGAAGAAGAAGAAGATGAAGAAGAAGAAGAAGAAGAAGAAGAAGAAGGAGGAGAAGAAGAAGAAGATGAAGAAGAAGAAGAAGAAGAAGAAGAAGAAGGAGAAGAAGGAGAATAAGGAGGATAAGAAGAAGAAGAAGGAGAACAAGAAGAATAAGGAGGATAAGAAGAAGGAGAAGAAGGAGAATAAGGAGGATAAGAAGAAGAAGAAGGAGAACAAGAAGAAGGATAAGAAGTAGAAGAAGAAGAAGGAGAAGTAGAAGAAAAAGATGAACAAGGAGAAGAAGAAGAAGAAGAAGAAGAAGAAGAAGAAGGAGAAGGAGAAGAGGAAGAACAAGAAGGAGAAGGGGAAGAAGAAGAAGGAGAAGGAGAAGAAGAAGAAGAAGAAGAAGGAGAAGAAGAAGAAGAAGAAGAAGAAGAAGCAGGAGAAGAAGAAGAAGGTGAAGAACTAGAAGAAGAGGAGGAGGAAGAAGAAGAAGAAGGAGAAGTAGAGGAAAAGGGAGAAGAAGAAGGAGAAAAAGAAGATGAAGAAGAAGGAGGAGGAGGAGGAGAAGAAGAAGAAGAAGAAGAAGAGGAAGAAGAAGAAGAAAAAGGAGAAGAAGAAGAAGAAGAAGAAGAATGAGAAGAAGAAGAAAGAGAAGAAGAGGAGGGAAGAAGGAGGAGGAGGAGGAGGAGGAGAAGAAGAAGAAGAAGAAGAATAAGAAGAAGAAGAAGAAAAAGAAGGAGAAGAAGAAGAAGAAGAAGAGGATGAAGGAGAAGGAGAAGAAGTTGGAGAAGAAGAGGAAGAAGGGGATTAAGAAGTAGAAGAAGAAGATGAAGAAGAAGAAGAAGAAGTTGAAGAAGAAGAAGGAGAACGAGAAGAAGGAGAAGGAGAAAAAGAAGAAGAAGAACGAGAAGTAGGAGAAGGAGGAGGAGAAGAAGCAGAAGAAGAAGAAAAAGAAGTGAAAGAAGAAGCAGACAAAGAAGAAGTAGAAAGAGAAGAAGAAGAAGAAGGAGAAGTAGAAGAAGGAGAAGGAGAAAAAGAAGAAGGAGAAGAAGAAGGAGAGGAAGAAGAAGAAGAAGAAGAAGAAGAAGAAGAAGAAGAGGAAGAAGAAGAAGAAGAAGAAGTGGAAGAAGAAGAAGAAGAAGATGAGGAATAGGAGGAGGAGAAGAAGAAGGAGAAAAAAAAAAAAAAGAAGGAGAAGAAGAAGAAGAAGAAGAGGAAGAGGAAGAAGAAGAAGGGGAAGAAGAAGAAGAATAAGAGGAAGAAGAAGAGGAGAAAGAGAAAGAGAAGAAGGAACATGCAGAAGAAGAAGGAGAACAAGTAGGAGAAGCAGAAGAAGTAGAAGGAGAAGAAGAAGGAGAAGAAGAATAAGAGGAAGAAGAAGAAGAAGAGGAAGAAGGAGAAGAAGAAGAAAAAAAAGAAGAAGATGAAGAAAAAGAAGGAGAAGAAGAATAAGAAGGTGAAGAGGAAGAGGAAGAAGAAAAAGGAGGAGAAGAAGGAGAAGAAGGATGAGAACATGGAGGAGGAGAAGAAGGAGAAGAAGGAGAAGAAGAAAGAGAAGAAGAAGAAGCAGAAGAAGAAGGAAAAGAAGAAGAAGAACAAGGAGAAGAAGAGGAAGAAGAAGACGAAAAAGAAGGAGAAGAAGAAGAAGAAGAAGAAGGAGAAGAAGAAGAAGTATTAGGAGAAGCAGAAGAAGAAGAAAATGAAGAAAAAGAAGGAGAAGAAGAAGAAGAAGAAGAATAAGACCAAGGAGAGGAAGTAGAAGATGAGGAAGAAGGAGAAGGAAAAGAAGAAGTAGAAGAATAGGAAGAAGAAGGAGAAGAAGAAGAAGAAGAAGAAGAAGGAGAAGATGAAGAAGAACAAGAAGAAG
>JAIUJO010003589.1:20000-42064 GCA_023846275.1 Vanilla planifolia | reverse complement strand
GCCGGCTCCCCCCTTCCTTGACCGGGATTTCATCACCTGGTTCGGGTTGACTTAGCCAAGCATTTGTTCATTGACTGTTGACCGCGCTGCAGTTTGACCTAGCCGAGCTCCTTTGGGCAGTCTTGGCTTAGCCAGGCACTGTTCATTTGACTGTTGACCAGCTCTAGCCGAGCTCCTCTCGGCGTGCTTTGGGTCCAGGCTAGGTTTAGCCTTTTCGGGTCAACCAATTTTTTATTTTTTAAATTAAATTTTTAATTTCTAAAAGACCTGGACGGGCTGTTTTGGCGCCGGGTCGACCCGCCCATTGCTACAGTACATTTTCCCGAGACTTCGGCTGTTTTAGGGTATTTTTGACGAATTTTTTAGCCAAAAATTTGACTATAAGTGTATAAAAATAATTTTGTATTCTTATAGTATTATAAGTTAATTAAGTGGCTATGAAAAGAAATTCGTAGAAAAAGATTCCAAAATAATATTAAAAAATCAAATACCGATGTCTATACATTTTGTCAAATATGCTTGGCCCAAAAATCAAAATTCAGTATTAAATAATTTTATAATATTTTTAAATGTTAATACTACTAGTGTGCCTCATAATCTCAAAGTTTGGACATATCAAATTCAAGAAAAATAAAAAGAAATTCAATTATAAAAAATCTTGCACATGTCTCAAAATTCCTTGAAGTATGCCATGACCTCAAGGCCCTTAGAGACCATTATTTTAGACATCTAAAATACATGGCTTGATTTAATTAATTATTAACAATTTTACTTAAAATCAAGCCCAAATAAAATATACACATTTATGCTTGACTCATCAAACACAAGGGTGTAATAGGAGGAGGAGAAGAAGGGGAAGGAGAAGAAGAAAAAGAAGAAGAAGAAAAAGAAGAAGCATGAGAGGAAGAAGAAGGAGAAGTAGAAAAAGAGAAGAAAAATGAGAACAAAAAGAAGAAGAAGGAGAAGAAGAAGAAGAAGAAGCAGAAGAACAAGCAAAAGAAGAAGAAGGTGGAAAAGAAGAAGAAGAAGAAGACGAACAAGAAGAAGCAGAAGAAGAAGATTAAGAAGGTGAAGAAGAATAAGATGAAGAAAAGTAAAAGAAAAGAAATAGAAGATGAAGAAGAAGAAGAAGAAAAAGAAGAAGTAGAAGAAGAAGATGAGGCAGACGAAGAAAAGGAAGACAAGGGAGAAGAAGAAGATGAAGAAGAAGAAGAAGAAGAAGAAGAATATGAAGAAGAAGTGGAAGGAGAAGAAGAGGAAGAAGAAGTAAAGGAAGACAAACAAAGGAAAGGTCAAGAAAAAGAAGAAGAAGAAGAATTTGAAGTAGAAGAAGAAGAAAAAAAAAAAGAAAAAGGCGGAGGAGGAGAATAAGAAGAGGAGGAACAAAAGAAGAAGACCACGATTAAGTAGAAGAAGAAATAGAAGAAGAAGAAGAAGAAGAAGAAGAAGAAGAAGAAGAAGAGAACGAGAACAAGAGGAAGAAGAAGAACAAAAAGAAGAAGAAGAATAGGAAGAAGAAAAAGAAGAAGAAGAATAAGAACTAGAAGAAGTACATCAAGAAGTAAAGAAGAAAAAGAAGAAGGAGAAGGAGTAAAAGAAGAAGAAGAAGAAGAAAAAGAAGGAAAAGATAAAGAAGAAGAAGAAGAAGAAGATGCAGAACAAGGAGAAGAACCCAAAGAAGAAGTAGAAGAAGAACAAGAAGAAGAAGAAGAAGAAGAAGAAGAAGTAGGAGAAGAAGGAGAATAAGAAGAAGGACAAGTAAAAGAAGTGGAAGACGAAGAAGAAGAAGAAGAAGAAGAAGAAGAAGAAGAAAAATAAGAAAATAAAGAAGAAGAACGATAAGAAAGAGAAGAAGAAGATGAAGGAGAAGAAAAAGAAGATGATGATGATGATGAAGAAGAAGAACAATAAGAAGTAAAAGAAAAAAAAGTAGAAGAAGAAGAAGATGAAAGCGTAGAAGAAGAAGATGAAGATGTTGAAGAAGAAGAGGAAGAAGAAGAGGAAGAAGAAGAAGAAGAAGAAGAAGAAGAAGAGGAAGAAGAAGAAGAAGAAGAAGAAGAAGATGAAGAATAAGAAGAAGAAAAAGAATAAGAAGAAGAAAAAGAAGAAGAAGAAGAAGAAGAAGAAGTTGTGAAGAAGAAGAAGAAGAAGAAGAAATTGAAGAAGATGAAAAACAAGAAGAAGAAGAAGAAGAAGAAAAGGAATGTGAAAATGAATAATAATAATAATAATAATAATAAGAAGAAGATAATGATGACGATGATGATTTACATGAAGAAGAAGAAGAAGAAGACTTAGAAGAAGAACTTGATGAATAAGATTAGGAAGACGAAGAAGAAAAAGTGGAAGAAGAAGATGATGAAGATGGAGAAAAAAGGATGAAGAAGAAGCAGAAGAAGAAAAAGAGGAAGAAGAAGAAGGAGAAGAAAATGAAGAAGAAGAAGAAGAAGAAGAAGAGAATGAAGACGAATACGAAGGAGAAGAAGAAGGAGAAGAAGAGGGAGAAGGGGAAGAAGAAGAAGAAGAAGAAAAAGAAGTAGACGAAGAAGAAGAAGAAGAAGAAGAAGGAAAAGAAGACAGAAAAGGAAGTAGAAGATGAAGAAGGAGAATAAGAAGAAGAAGAAGGCAGAGGAAGAAGATGATGAAGATGAAGATAAGGAAGAAGAAGAAGAGGTAGAAGGAAAAGAAAGGGAAGGAGAGAAGGAAGATAAAGAAGAAGAAGAAGAAGAAGGATGGGAAGAAGAAGAACAAGAAGAAGAAGAAGAGGAAAAGGGAGAAGAAGCTTGAGAAGTAATAGAAGGAGAAGAAGAAGATGATGATGAAGAAGAACATGAAGAAGAAGAAGAAGAAGGAGAAGAAGAAGAAGAAGTCGAAGAGGAAAAAGAACAAGAAAAAGAATAGTAAAAAGAAGAAGAACAACAAGAAGAAGAGGAAGACAAAAAAGAAGAAGAAGAAGAAGAAGGAGAAGTAGAAGAAGAAGAAGAAAAAGAGGCAAAAAAGAAGTAGAAGAATAATAATAATAATAATAATAATAAGATGATGATGATTAAAAAAAGAAAAAAGAGGAGGAGGAGGAGGAGGAGTGGGAGGAGAAGAAGAAGAAGATGAAGAAGAAGAATAAGAAGAAGAAGAAAAAGAAGGAGAAGAAGAAAGAGAAGAAGAAGAAGAACACCAAGAAGAAGATGAGGAAGAAAAAGAAAAGGACAAAGAAAGAAGAAGATGATATAGAAGAAGAAGAAGAAGAAGAAGGAGAAGATGATGAAGAAGAAGAAGGACAGGTAGAAGAAGAAGAAGGAGGAGAAGAAGAAGATGATGAAGAAAAAGAAGAAAAGGATGAAGAAAAAGAAGGAGAAGAAGATGAAGAAGACGAAGAAGAAGAAGAAGAAGAAGATGAAGAAGAAGAAGAAGAAGAAGATGATGATGGAGATGAACAAGAAGATGATGAAGAAGAAGAAGAGAAAGAAGACGTAGAACAAGAAGAAGAAGAAAAACAGAAAGGAGAAGAAGAAGAAGGAAAAAAAGAAGAAAGAGAAAGAGAAGAGGAAGTTGCAGAAAAAGAAGAAGAAGAAGAAGGCGAAGTAGACGGAGATGATGAAGGAGAAAAAGAAGAAGAAGAAGAAGAAGAAGACCATGATGATGATGAAGAAGAAGAAGAGGAAGAAGAAGATGAGGAAGACAAAGAAGAGAGACAAAGAAAAAGAAGTAGTAGGAGAAGGAGAAGAAGAAGAAGAAGAAGAAGAATAAGAAAAAGAATAAGAAAAAGAATAAGAAGACGAAGAAGAACTAGACGGTGAACAAGGGGTTGAAGGAGATTAAGTAGCAGTAGTAGTAGTACTCGAAGAAGAAGACGAAGAAGAAGAAGAAGATGAAAAAGAAGAAGATGAAGAATAAGAAGTAGCTTAAGAAGAAGAAGATGATGATGATGAAAAAGAAGAATAAGATGAAAAAGAAGAGGAAGAAGAAGAAGAATAAGAAGATGAAGAATAATAAGAATAAGAAGAAGAAAGAGGAGAAGAAGAAGAAGAAGAAGAAGAAGAAGAAGAAGAAGAAGTAGTAAAGAAGATGAAGATGATGAAGAAGAAGAAGAATACAAAGACGAAAAAGAAGAAGAGGAAGACGTAGCAATAGAGAAGAAGAAGAAGGAGGAGTAGAAGAAGAAATACAGGAGGAAGAAGAAGAAGTGGTAGATGAAGGAGGGGAAGATGAAGAAGAAGAAGAAGAAGAAGAATAAGAAGTAGTAGAAGAAGAAGAAGAAGAAATAGAAAAAGAAGTAGATGAAGAAAAAGAAGATAAAGAAGAAAAAGAAGAAGAAGAAGAACAAGTATAAGAAGAAGAAGGAGAAGTAGAAGAAGAAGAAGAAGAAGAAGATGAAGAAGGAGAAGAAGAAGAAAAAAAAGAAGAAGAAGATGAAGACGAAGAAAAGGAAGAAGGAAAACATGAAGAAGTAGAAGAAGATGAAAAACATGAAGAAAAAGGGTAAGCATACAAAGAAGAAGAATAAGGAGCAAAATAATAGGAAGAAGAAGGAGAAGAAAAAGAAAGAGAAGAAGAAGAAGAAGAAGAAGAAGAACATGAACAAGAACAAGTAAAAGTGGAAGAAGACGATGATGATAAAATTGATGAAGAATAAGAAGATAAAGAAGAAGACATTAAAGAAGAAGACAAAGAGGAAGAAGAGGGAGATAAGGAACAAGAAGAAGAAGAAGAAGGAGAAGTTGAAGAAGAAGAAGTTGAAGAGGAAGAAGGAAAAGACGAAGAAGATGATGAAGAAGAAGACGAAAAAGATGATGGAGATGAATAAGAGGGAGAAGAAGATGAAGAAGAAGAAGTAGAAGAATGAGGAGAAGAAAAAGAAGAAGAAGAAGATGAAGAAGACAAAGAAGAAGAAGAAGAAGAAGAACACAATGAAGAAGATGCTGATGATAAAGAAGAAGAAGACTATGACGACAACAAAGAAGAAGAAGTAGAAGAAGAAGAAGAAAAAGAAGAAGAAGAAGAAGAAGATGAAGAAGAAGATGTAGAAGAAAAAGTAGAAGAACAAGAAGGTTAAAAAGAAGAAGTTGAAGATGAAGAAGAAGAAGATGATGAAGGAGAAGAAGGAGAAGAAGGAGATGGAGAAGAGAAGTGGAAGAAGAAGAAGAAAAAGGAGGAGAAGAAGAAGGAAAATAAGAAGAGGAAGAAGGAGAAAAAGAAGGAGAACAAGAAGAGGAAGAAGAAGAACAAGAAGAAGAGGTAGAAGAAGAAGTAAAAGAAGGAGAAGAAGGAGATGAAGAAGGAGAAGAAAAAGAAGAGTAAAAGAAGAAGGAGAAGGAGAAGAAGAAGAAGTTGATGATGAAGAAGAACATTATGATGAAGAAAATCAAGAAGAGGAAGAAGAAGATGAAGATGAAGAAGGGGAAGACAAACATGGGAGAGGCAAATAAAAAGAAGAGGATATAAAAGAAGAAGAAGTAGAAGAAGAAGAAGTAGAATAATAAGTAGAAGAAAAGGAAGAAGAAGAAGAAGAAGAAGAAGAATGAGAAGAAGAAGAAGATGATGAATAAGAAGATGAACTAGAAGAAGAAGAAGATGATGATGGAGAATAAGAAGAAGAAAAGAAGAAGAATAAGAATAAGAAGAAGAAGAAGAAGAAGAAGAACTAAAAGAAGAGGAAGAAGGAGAAGAATAAGAAAAAGAAGAAGAAGAACAACAACAACGAAAAGAAGAAGAAGAAGATGTAGAAGAAGAAAATGAAGGAGTTGAAGATTAAGAAGAAGAAGAAGAAGGAAAAGAAGAAGAAGACAAAAAAAAGAAGAAGATAAAAGAGAAGCAGACTAAGAAATAGAAGAAGAGGAAGTCATAGAATAAGAAGAAGATGAAGAAGAAGAAAAAGAAGAAAATGTAAAAGAAGAAGAAGTAGAAGAAGAAGAAGAGGGAGGACAAGAAGAAGTAAAACAAAAAGAAGAAGAAGAAGTTGAAGAAGCAGAAGAAGAAGAAGAAGAAGATGGAGAAGAAAAAGAAGAAGGAGAAGAAGAAGAAGAAGATGAAGAAGAAGAAGAAGAAGCAAAAGGTGAAGAAGAAGAAGAAAAAGAAGTAGAAGTAGAAGAAGAAGAAGCAGAAGAAGAAGAATAAGAACAAGAAGTTGAAAAAGAAGAAGATGAAGAAGAGGAAGAACAAGAAGAAAAAGAAGAAGGAGAAGAAGGAAAATAAGAAGTAGAAGAACAAGAGGAAGAAGGAGAAAAAGTAGGAGAGAATAAGAAGAGACAGAAGAAGAAGAAGAAGAAGAAGAAGTGGAAGAAGAAGTAAATGAAGGAGAATAAGGAGATGTAGAAGGAGAAGAATAAGAAGAGTAAGATGGAGATGGAGAAGAAGAAGAAGAAGAAAAAGAAGAAGGTGATGATGATGATGATGAAGATGAAGAAGAGGAAGACGAAGAAGGGGAAGACGAAAATGGGAGAGGCGAAGAAAAAGAAGAAAGAAAAAAGAAGAAGTAGAAGAAGAAATAGAAGAATAAGTAGAAGAAAAAGAAGAAGAAGAAGAAGAAGGAGAAGAAGAAGAAGATGATGAATAAGAAGACAAAGTCGAAGAAGAAGAAGATGATGAAGAAGTAGAGAAGAAGAAAAAGAAGAAGAAGAAGAAGAAGAGGAAGAAGAAGCAGAAGAATAAGAAGAACAATAAGAAGAAGAAGAAGAACTAGATGAAGAACATGAAGAAGTAGAAGAAAAAAAGAAGAAATAGATGAAGAAGAACAAGAAGAAGAAGACAAAGAAGAAGAAGAAGATAAAGGAGAAGAAGACTAAGAAATAGAAGAATTCATAGATGAAGAAGAAGAAGATGATGAAGAAGAAGATGATGAAGAAGAAGAAGAAAATGTAGAAGAAAAAGAAGATGAAGAAGAAGAAGAAGAAGAAGAAGAAGAAGAAAGTAGAAGAAGAAGATGATGAAGAAGAAGAATAAGAAGAATAAGAAGGAGAAGAAGAAGAAGGAGATGATGAAGAAGAAGATAAAGCAAATGGTGTTGAAGAAGAAGAAGACGATCAAGAAGAAGGAGAAGGAGATAAAAAAGAAGAAGAATAAAAAGAAGGAGAAGAAGAAGAACAAGAAGAAGGAGACGAAGAAAAAGAATATGAAGAAGAAGTAAAGGAAGAAGTAAAAGAAGAAGAAGAAGAGGACATAGAAGAAGAAGACGAAGAAGTAGTAGACAAAGAAAAAGAAGAAAATAAGAAGAAGAAGAAGAAGTAAAAGAAGAAGAAGAAGAAGAAGAAGAAGAAAATGAAGAAGAAAATGAAGACGGAGTATAAGAATAAGAAGAAGAAGAACGAGAAGAATGAGAAGGAGAAGAAGAAGAAGACGAAGAAGCAGAGGCATAAGAAGAAGATCACGATCAAGAAAAAGAAGAAAAAGTAAAAGAAGACAAAGTGGAAGAAGCTCAAGAAGAAGAAAAAGTAGATGAAGAAGAAGAAGAAAATGAAGAAGAAGAAGAAGAAGAAGAAGAAGAACTAGAAGAAGAAGAAGAACTAGAAGAAGAAGGAGAAGAGGAAGAGGACGAAGAAGAAGATGTAGAAGAGGAAGACAAAGATAAAGAAGATGAAGGGGAAGAAGAAGAAGAAGAAGAAGCAGGAGGAGGAGGAGGTGAAGTGATTCGTGCTAAAGAAAACCCACAAGAGGGGGGGGGGGTGAATTGTGTATTTAAATTCTTATAATTTCCGAAATTAAATTTAAAAGACTTTAAGCAAAAAGTAAAGAACATTGAACACACAAATTTTCAAGTGATTCGACTCAAAACCGAGTCTACGTCCACCCCCAACCGGTGTTGGGAAAAATCCACTAAATTCTCCGATTACAAGTGAGGTTTTTCTTACGGTTCACCTCGAACCTACTTGGGATTTTTATTATGGCTAATCCCAAACCTACTTGAGTTTTTACCGGGCTCAACTCAAACCCGGGGCTTTAGCACAAACGCCGGGACGCCCTTGCCCCAAAACAAAAATACGAAAAATTGGCAAATGACTTAAGAAAAATTGGAGAAAAAAGGAGGCACACACAATCGTCGAATTAGAGGGATAGAGATTTAGAAATGATTGAAAAACCTCTAATTCCACTAGCTTTCTTGCCGCTTTTCTTCTAGAGCTCGAATGCGCCGATTTTTCTTGGATGCTTGTGTTTGAGATCTGAAAATCTTTTGAAACAATTTAGCAAAGGTTGAAACTAAAAAATACATAATTTTTCTATATTTATAGAGCTCAGATTTGAGCTCTAAAAACACCCCCAACAGCTCCAAAAATTAATTAGCCGTTTGGGCGACGGACGGAAAGAAGCCACCGTCCGATCCGGGCCCAAAAACGAACGGCGCAGATCGTTTACGCATTTTACCGTTCGGGCTTAATCCAGAGCGTTGGATCCGGGCGGACTTGATCTGAGCCATTAGATCCCGCGCGCTGAACGAACGGCGTTGATTGACCTCGCGAAACAGTCGTTCGAATTTACTCTCGCCCGTTGGATCTGGGCGGGCTTGATCTGTGCCATTGGATTGCGCGCTGAACGAACGGCGCTGATTAGCCTTGCGAAACAGCCGTTAGAATTTACTCTCGCCCGTTGGATCTAGGCGGGCTTGATCTGCGCCTTTGGATCCGGCCGAAGTTATAAGGTGGGATTTTTTAGTCCCACACTGCAGAAGCGAATTCAGCGCACCTCTTTATAAGGAATTTTCGCCTTTTAACGTTCGAGCCACTTTGGGGCCGGCTCCCCCCTTCCTTGACCGGGATTTCATCACCTGGTTCGGGTTGACTTAGCCAAGCATTTGTTCATTGACTGTTGACCGCGCTGCAGTTTGACCTAGCCGAGCTCCTTTGGGCAGTCTTGGCTTAGCCAGGCACTGTTCATTTGACTGTTGACCAGCTCTAGCCGAGCTCCTCTCGGCGTGCTTTGGGTCCAGGCTAGGTTTAGCCTTTTCGGGTCAACCAATTTTTTATTTTTTAAATTAAATTTTTAATTTCTAAAAGACCTGGACGGGCTGTTTTGGCGCCGGGTCGACCCGCCCATTGCTACAGTACATTTTCCCGAGACTTCGGCTGTTTTAGGGTATTTTTGACGAATTTTTTAGCCAAAAATTTGACTATAAGTGTATAAAAATAATTTTGTATTCTTATAGTATTATAAGTTAATTAAGTGGCTATGAAAAGAAATTCGTAGAAAAAGATTCCAAAATAATATTAAAAAATCAAATACCGATGTCTATACATTTTGTCAAATATGCTTGGCCCAAAAATCAAAATTCAGTATTAAATAATTTTATAATATTTTTAAATGTTAATACTACTAGTGTGCCTCATAATCTCAAAGTTTGGACATATCAAATTCAAGAAAAATAAAAAGAAATTCAATTATAAAAAATCTTGCGCATGTCTCAAAATTCCTTGAAGTATGCCATGACCTCAAGGCCCTTAGAGACCATTATTTTAGACATCTAAAATACATGGCTTGATTTAATTAATTATTAACAATTTTACTTAAAATCAAGCCCAAATAAAATATACACATTTATGCTTGACTCATCAAACACAAGGGTGTAACAGGAGGAGGAGAAGAAGGGGAAGGAGAAGAAGAAAAAGAAGAAGAAGAAAAAGAAGAAGGATGAGAGGAAGAAGAAGGAGAAGTAGAAAAAGAGAAGAAAAATGAGAACAAAAAGAAGAAGAAGGAGAAGAAGAAGAAGAAGAAGCAGAAGAACAAGCAAAAGAAGAAGAAGGTGGAAAAGAAGAAGAAGAAGAAGACGAACAAGAAGAAGCAGAAGAAGAAGATTAAGAAGGTGAAGAAGAATAAGATGAAGAAAAGTAAAAGAAAAGAAATAGAAGATGAAGAAGAAGAAGAAGAAAAAGAAGAAGTAGAAGAAGAAGATGAGGCAGACGAAGAAAAGGAAGACAAGGGAGAAGAAGAAGATGAAGAAGAAGAAGAAGAAGAAGAAGAATATGAAGAAGAAGTGGAAGGAGAAGAAGAGGAAGAAGAAGTAAAGGAAGACAAACAAGGGAAAGGTCAAGAAAAAGAAGAAGAAGAAGAATTTGAAGTAGAAGAAGAAGAAAAAAAAAAAGAAAAAGGCGAAGGAGGAGAATAAGAAGAGGAGGAACAAAAGAAGAAGACCACGATTAAGTAGAAGAAGAAATAGAAGAAGAAGAAGAAGAAGAAGAAGAAGAAGAAAGAGAACGAGAACAAGAGGAAGAAGAAGAACAAAAAGAAGAAGAAGAATAGGAAGAAGAAAAAGAAGAAGAAGAATAAGAACTAGAAGAAGTACATCAAGAAGTAAAGAAGAAAAAGAAGAAGGAGAAGGAGTAAAAGAAGAAGAAGAAGAAGAAAAAGAAGGAAAAGATAAAGAAGAAGAAGAAGAAGAAGATGCAGAACAAGGAGAAGAACCCAAAGAAGAAGTAGAAGAAGAACAAGAAGAAGAAGAAGAAGAAGAAGAAGTAGGAGAAGAAGGAGAATAAGAAGAAGGACAAGTAAAAGAAGTGGAAGACGAAGAAGAAGAAGAAGAAGAAGAAGAAGAAGAAGAAAAATAAGAAAATAAAGAAGAAGAACGATAAGAAAGAGAAGAAGAAGATGAAGGAGAAGAAAAAGAAGATGATGATGATGATGAAGAAGAAGAACAATAAGAAGTAAAAGAAAAAAAAGTAGAAGAAGAAGAAGATGAAAGCGTAGAAGAAGAAGATGAAGATGTTGAAGAAGAAGAGGAAGAAGAAGAGGAAGAAGAAGAAGAAGAAGAAGAAGAAGAAGAGGAAGAAGAAGAAGAAGAAGAAGAAGAAGATGAAGAATAAGAAGAAGAAAAAGAATAAGAAGAAGAAAAAGAAGAAGAAGAAGAAGAAGAAGAAGTTGTGAAGAAGAAGAAGAAGAAGAAGAAATTGAAGAAGATGAAAAACAAGAAGAAGAAGAAGAAGAAGAAAAGGAATGTGAAAATGAATAATAATAATAATAATAATAATAAGAAGAAGATAATGATGACGATGATGATTTACATGAAGAAGAAGAAGAAGAAGACTTAGAAGAAGAACTTGATGAATAAGATTAGGAAGACGAAGAAGAAAAAGTGGAAGAAGAAGATGATGAAGATGGAGAAAAAAGGATGAAGAAGAAGCAGAAGAAGAAAAAGAGGAAGAAGAAGAAGGAGAAGAAAATGAAGAAGAAGAAGAAGAAGAAGAAGAGAATGAAGACGAATACGAAGGAGAAGAAGAAGGAGAAGAAGAGGGAGAAGGGGAAGAAGAAGAAGAAGAAGAAAAAGAAGTAGACGAAGAAGAAGAAGAAGAAGAAGAAGGAAAAGAAGACAAAGAAAAGGAAGTAGAAGATGAAGAAGGAGAATAAGAAGAAGAAGAAGGCAGAGGAAGAAGATGATGAAGATGAAGATGAGGAAGAAGAAGAAGAGGTAGAAGGAAAAGAAAGGGAAGGAGAGAAGGAAGATAAAGAAGAAGAAGAAGAAGGATGAGAAGAAGAAGAACAAGAAGAAGAAGAAGAGGAAAAGGGAGAAGAAGCTTGAGAAGTAATAGAAGGAGAAGAAGAAGAAGATGATGAAGAAGAACATGAAGAAGAAGAAGAAGAAGGAGAAGAAGAAGAAGAAGTCGAAGAGGAAAAAGAACAAGAAAAAGAATAGTAAAAAGAAGAAGAACAACAAGAAGAAGAGGAAGACAAAAAAGAAGAAGAAGAAGAAGAAGGAGAAGTAGAAGAAGAAGAAGAAAAAGAGGCAAAAAAGAAGTAGAAGAATAATAATAATAATAATAATAATAAGATGATGATGATTAAAAAAAGAAAAAAGAGGAGGAGGAGGAGGAGGAGTGGGAGGAGAAGAAGAAGAAGATGAAGAAGAAGAATAAGAAGAAGAAGAAAAAGAAGGAGAAGAAGAAAGAGAAGAAGAAGAAGAACACCAAGAAGAAGATGAGGAAGAAAAAGAAAAGGACAAAGAAAGAAGAAGATGATATAGAAGAAGAAGAAGAAGAAGAAGGAGAAGATGATGAAGAAGAAGAAGGACAGGTAGAAGAAGAAGAAGGAGGAGAAGAAGAAGATGATGAAGAAAAAGAAGAAAAGGATGAAGAAAAAGAAGGAGAAGAAGATGAAGAAGACAAAGAAGAAGAAGAAGAAGATGAAGAAGAAGAAGAAGAAGAAGAAGATGAAGAAGAAGAAGAAGAAGATGATGATGGAGATGAACAAGAAGATGATGAAGAAGAAGAAGAGAAAGAAGACGTAGAACAAGAAGAAGAAGAAAAACAGGAAGGAGAAGAAGAAGAAGGAAAAAAAGAAGAAAGAGAAAGAGAAGAGGAAGTTGCAGAAAAAGAAGAAGAAGAAGAGGGAAAGCAAGAAGAAGAAGAAGAAGGCGAAGTAGACGGAGATGATGAAGGAGAAAAAGAAGAAGAAGAAGAAGAAGAAGACCATGATGATGATGAAGAAGAAGAAGAGGAAGAAGAAGATGAGGAAGACAAAGAAGAGAGACAAAAAAAAAGAAGTAGTAGAAGGAGAAGGAGAAGAAGAAGAAGAAGAAGTAGAAGATAAAGTAGTAGAGGAAGAAGAATAATATGAAGAAGAAGAAGAAGAAGAATAAGAAAAAGAATAAGAAAAAGAATAAGAAGACGAAGAAGAACTAGACGGTGAACAAGGGGTTGAAGGAGATTAAGTAGCAGTAGTAGTAGTACTCGAAGAAGAAGACGAAGAAGAAGAAGAAGATGAAAAAGAAGAAGATGAAGAATAAGAAGTAGCTTAAGAAGAAGAAGATGATGATGATGAAAAAGAAGAATAAGATGAAAAAGAAGAGGAAGAAGAAGAAGAATAAGAAGATGAAGAATAATAAGAATAAGAAGAAGAAAGAGGAGAAGAAGAAGAAGAAGAAGAAGAAGAAGAAGAAGAAGAAGTAGTAAAGAAGATGAAGATGATGAAGAAGAAGAAGAATACAAAGACGAAAAAGAAGAAGAGGAAGACGTAGCAATAGAGAAGAAGAAGAAGGAGGAGTAGAAGAAGAAATACAGGAGGAAGAAGAAGAAGTGGTAGATGAAGGAGGGGAAGATGAAGAAGAAGAAGAAGAAGAAGAATAAGAAGTAGTAGTAGAAGAAGAAGAAGAAATAGAAAAAGAAGTAGATGAAGAAAAAGAAGATAAAGAAGAAAAAGAAGAAGAAGAACAAGTATAAGAAGAAGAAGGAGAAGTAGAAGAAGAAGAAGAAGAAGAAGATGAAGAAGGAGAAGAAGAAGAAAAAAAAGAAGAAGAAGATGAAGACGAAGAAAAGGAAGAAGGAAAACATGAAGAAGTAGAAGAAGATGAAAAACATGAAGAAAAAGGGTAAGCATACAAAGAAGAAGAATAAGGAGCAAAATAATAGGAAGAAGAAGGAGAAGAAAAAGAAAGAGAAGAAGAAGAAGAAGAAGAAGAAGAACATGAACAAGAACAAGTAAAAGTGGAAGAAGACGATGATGATAAAATTGATGAAGAATAAGAAGATAAAGAAGAAGACATTAAAGAAGAAGACAAAGAGGAAGAAGAGGGAGATAAGGAACAAGAAGAAGAAGAAGAAGAAGAAGATGAAGAAGAAGAAGTTGAAGAGGAAGAAGGAAAAGACGAAGAAGATGATGAAGAAGAAGACGAAAAAGATGATGGAGATGAATAAGAGGGAGAAGAAGATGAAGAAGAAGAAGTAGAAGAATGAGGAGAAGAAAAAGAAGAAGAAGAAGATGAAGAAGACAAAGAAGAAGAAGAAGAAGAAGAACACAATGAAGAAGATGCTGATGATAAAGAAGAAGAAGACTATGACGACAACAAAGAAGAAGAAGTAGAAGAAGAAGAAGAAAAAGAAGAAGAAGAAGAAGAAGATGAAGAAGAAGAAGATGTAGAAGAAAAAGTAGAAGAACAAGAAGGTTAAAAAGAAGAAGTTGAAGATGAAGAAGAAGAAGATGATGAAGGAGAAGAAGGAGAAGAAGGAGATGGAGAAGAGGAAGTGGAAGAAGAAGAAGAAAAAGGAGGAGAAGAAGAAGGAAAATAAGAAGAGGAAGAAGGAGAAAAAGAAGGAGAACAAGAAGAGGAAGAAGAAGAACAAGAAGAAGAGGTAGAAGAAGAAGTAAAAGAAGGAGAAGAAGGAGATGTAGAAGGAGAAGAAAAAGAAGAGTAAAAGAAGAAGGAGAAGGAGAAGAAGAAGAAGTTGATGATGAAGAAGAACATTATGATGAAGAAAATCAAGAAGAGGAAGAAGAAGATGAAGATGAAGAAGGGGAAGACAAACATGGGAGAGGCAAATAAAAAGAAGAGGATATAAAAGAAGAAGAAGTAGAAGAAGAAGAAGTAGAAGAGGAAGAAGTAGAATAATAAGTAGAAGAAAAGGAAGAAGAAGAAGAAGAAGAAGAACGAGAAGAAGAAGAAGATGATGAATAAGAAGATGAACTAGAAGAAGAAGAAGATGATGATGGAGAATAAGAAGAAGAAAAGAAGAAGAATAAGAATAAGAAGAAGAAGAAGAAGAAGAAGAACTAAAAGAAGAGGAAGAAGGAGAAGAATAAGAAAAAGAAGAAGAAGAACAACAACAACGAAAAGAAGAAGAAGATGTAGAAGAAGAAAATGAAGGAGTTGAAGATTAAGAAGAAGAAGAAGAAGGAAAAGAAGAAGAAGACAAAAAAAAGAAGAAGATAAAAGAGAAGCAGACTAAGAAATAGAAGAAGAGGAAGTCATAGAATAAGAAGAAGATGAAGAAGAAGAAAAAGAAGAAAATGTAAAAGAAGAAGAAGTAGAAGAAGAAGAAGAGGGAGGACAAGAAGAAGTAAAAAAAAAAGAAGAAGAAGAAGAAGAAGAAGAAGTTGAAGAAGCAGAAGAAGAAGAAGAAGAAGATGGAGAAGAAAAAGAAGAAGGAGAAGAAGAAGAAGAAGATGAAGAAGAAGAAGAAGAAGCAAAAGGTGAAGAAGAAGAAGAAAAAGAAGTAGAAGTAGAAGAAGAAGAAGCAGAAGAAGAAGAATAAGAACAAGAAGTTGAAAAAGAAGAAGATGAAGAAGAGGAAGAACAAGAAGAAAAAGAAGAAGGAGAAGAAGGAAAATAAGAAGTAGAAGAACAAGAGGAAGAAGGAGAAAAAGTAGGAGAGAATAAGAAGAGACAGAAGAAGAAGAAGAAGAAGAAGAAGTGGAAGAAGAAGTAAATGAAGGAGAATAAGGAGATGTAGAAGGAGAAGAATAAGAAGAGTAAGATGGAGATGGAGAAGAAGAAGAAGAAGAAAAAGAAGAAGGTGATGATGATGATGATGAAGATGAAGAAGAGGAAGACGAAGAAGGGGAAGACGAAAATGGGAGAGGCGAAGAAAAAGAAGAAAGAAAAAAGAAGAAGTAGAAGAAGAAATAGAAGAATAAGTAGAAGAAAAAGAAGAAGAAGAAGAAGAAGGAGAAGAAGAAGAAGATGATGAATAAGAAGACAAAGTCGAAGAAGAAGAAGATGATGAAGAAGTAGAGAAGAAGAAAAAGAAGAAGAAGAAGAAGAAGAAGAGGAAGAAGAAGCAGAAGAATAAGAAGAACAATAAGAAGAAGAAGAAGAACTAGATGAAGAACATGAAGAAGTAGAAGAAAAAAAGAAGAAATAGATGAAGAAGAACAAGAAGAAGAAGACAAAGAAGAAGAAGAAGATAAAGGAGAAGAAGACTAAGAAATAGAAGAATTCATAGATGAAGAAGAAGAAGATGATGAAGAAGAAGATGATGAAGAAGAAGAAGAAAATGTAGAAGAAAAAGAAGATGAAGAAGAAGAAGAAGAAGAAGAAGAAGAAGAAAGTAGAAGAAGAAGATGATGAAGAAGAAGAATAAGAAGAATAAGAAGGAGAAGAAGAAGAAGGAGATGATGAAGAAGAAGATAAAGCAAATGGTGTTGAAGAAGAAGAAGACGATCAAGAAGAAGGAGAAGGAGATAAAAAAGAAGAAGAATAAAAAGAAGGAGAAGAAGAAGAACAAGAAGAAGGAGACGAAGAAAAAGAATATGAAGAAGAAGTAAAGGAAGAAGTAAAAGAAGAAGAAGAAGAGGACATAGAAGAAGAAGACGAAGAAGTAGTAGACAAAGAAAAAGAAGAAAATAAGAAGAAGAAGAAGAAGTAAAAGAAGAAGAAGAAGAAGAAGAAGAAGAAAATGAAGAAGAAAATGAAGAAGAAAATGAAGACGGAGTATAAGAATAAGAAGAAGAAGAACGAGAAGAATGAGAAGGAGAAGAAGAAGAAGACGAAGAAGCAGAGGCATAAGAAGAAGATCACGATCAAGAAAAAGAAGAAAAAGTAAAAGAAGACAAAGTGGAAGAAGCTCAAGAAGAAGAAAAAGTAGATGAAGAAGAAGAAGAAGATGAAGAAGAAGAAGAAGAAGAAGAAGAAGAAGAACTAGAAGAAGAAGGAGAAGAGGAAAAGGACGAAGAAAAAGATGTAGAAGAGGAAGAGAAAGATAAAGAAGATAAAGGGGAAGAAGAAGAGGAAGAAGAAGAGGAAGAAGAAGAAGTAGGAGGAGGAGGAGGAGGAGAAGGGGAAGAAGAAGAAGAAAAAGAAGAAGCATGAGAGGAAGAAGAAGGAGAAGAAATAGAAAAAAGAGAAGAAGAAGGAGAACAAGAAGAAGAAGAAGGAGAAGAAGAAGAAGAAGTAGAAGAACTAGGAAAAGAAGTTGGAAAAGAAGAAGAAGAAGAAGACAAAGAAGAAGAAGAAGCAGAAGAAGATTAAGAAGATGAAGAAGAATAAGATGAAGAAAAGAAAAAGAAAATATATAGAAGAAGAAGAAGAAGTAGAAGACGAAGATGAGGCAGGCGAAGAAAAGGAAGAAGTTGAAAAAGAAGACAAGGGAGAAGAAGAAGATGATGAAGAAGAAGACGAAGAAGAAGAAGAAGAAGGAGAAGAAGATTATGAAGAAGAAGAGGAAGGAGAAGAAGAGGAAGAAGTAAACGAAGACAAACAAGAGGAAGACAAAGAAGCGAAAGGTCAAGAAAAAGAAGAAGAGAAAAAGAAGAAGAATTTGAAGTAGAAGAAGAAGAATAATAAGAAGAAGAAAAGAAAGAAAAAGGAGGAGGAGAATAAGAAGAGGAGGAAGAAAAGAAGAAGACGACGATTAAGTAGAAGAAGAAATAGAAGAAGAAGAAGAAGAAGAAGAAGAAGAAGAAAGAGAACGAGAACAAGAGGAAGAAGAAGAACAAAGAGAAGAAGAAGAATAGGAAGAAGAAAAAGAAGAAGAAGAATAAGAACTAGAAGAAGTACATCAAGAAGTATAGAAGAAAAAGGAGTAAAAGAAGAAGAAGAAGATGAAAAAGAAGGAATAGATAAAGAAGAAGAAGAAGAAGATGCAGAACAAGGAGAAGAACACAAAGAAGAAGTAGAAGAAGAAGAAGAAGGGGAAGAAGAAAAAGAAGAAGAAGAAGAAGAAGTTGGAGAAGAAGAAGAAAAAGAAGAAGTAGGTGGAGAAAAAGAAGAAGAAGAAGAAGATGAAAAGAAAGCAGAGGAAGCCAAGGAAGTGTGAGACGAAGAAGACGAATAAGAAGAAAACATAGAAGAACTAGACGAAGAAGAAGAAGAAGAGGAGGAAGAAGAAGAAGAAGAAGAAGAAGGAGAAGAAGAAAAAGATGGAGAAGAAGTAGAAGAAGAAGAAGATAGAGAAGGAGAAAGAGAAGGAGAAGAAAAAGAAGAAGAAAAAGAAGAAGTAGTAGTAGTAATAGAAGAAGATTAAAAATAAGAAGCAAAAGAAAAAGAAGAAGACAAAGGAGAAAAAGGAGGTCAAGAAGAAGAATAATAAAAAGATTATGAAGAAGAAGAAGAAGACAAAGAAGAATAAGGTGAAGAAGATGAAGAAGAAGGCGTAAAAGAAGAAGATGAATAAGAAGAATAACAAGAAGGCAAAGGATAAAAAGAAGTAGAAGTAGTAGTAGTAGTAGAAGAAGAAGAAGAAGAAGAAGAAGAAGAAGTATAAGAAGAAGAAGAAGCAGAAGAAGGAGAAGAAGAAGAAGAGGTAGAGGAAAATATAGAACAAGAAGGAGAAGAAGAAGAAGGAGAAAGAGAAGAAGAAGACGAATAAGAAGAAAAAGAAGAAGAAGAAGAAGAAGAATAAGAAGATGAAGGACAAGGAGATGTATAAGAAGAAGAAGGAAGAGGAGGTGGAGAAGAAGAAGAAGAAGAAGAAAAACAAAAGGAAGAAAAATTAGGAGGAGGAGAATAAGAAGAGGAGGAAGAAGAAGAAGAAGAAGATGACGAAGTCGAAAAAGGAGAAGAAGAAGAAGAAGAAAAGGAAGAACAAGAACGAAAAGATTAAGAACAACAAGAAGAAGATGAAGAACAAGAACACAACGAAGAAGAAGAAGAAGAAGAAGTAGGAGAAGAAGAAAAAGAAGTTGGAGAAGAAGAAGAAGAAGAAGAAGAAAAGAAAGCAGAGGAAGACAAGGAAGGCTGAGGTGAAGAAATAGAAGAAGATGAAGAAGGCGAATAAGAAGAAATCATAAAAGAACAAGACGAAGAAGAAAAAGAAGAAGAAAAAGAAGAAGAAGAAGAAGAATAAGAACAAGATGGAGAAGAAGAAGAAGAAGAAGATAGAGAATGAGAAAGAGAAGAAGAAAAAGGAGAAGAAGAAGAAAAGAAGAAGAAGAACAAGATGGAGAAGAAGAAGAAGAAGAAGATAAAGAAGGAGAAAGAGAAGGAGAAGAAGAAGAAAAAGAAGAAAAAGAAGAAGAAGATTAAGAAAAAGAAGCGAAAGAGAAAGAAGTAGAAGATAAAGAAGCAGAAGGAGATCGAGAAGAAGAATAAGAAAAAGATTATGAAGAAGAAGAAGAACAACACAAAGAAGAAGAAGGTGAAGAAGATGAAGAAGGCATACAAGAAGAAGATGAATAAGAAGAATAAGAAGAAGGGGAAGGATAAGAAGAAGTAGAAGTAGAAGAAGACGAAGAAGAAGAAGAAGTATGGGAAGAAGAATGAGAAGAAGAAGAAGAAGAAGAGGAAGAGGAAAATAAAGAACAAGAAGGAGAAGAAGAAGAAGGAGATGAAGAAGTAAAAGAAGAAAAACAAGAAGAATAAGAAGATGAAGAACAAGGAGATGTATAAGAAGAAGGAAGAGGAGGTGGAGAAGAAGAAGAAGAAGAAGAATAAGAAGAAGGAGAATAAGAAGAAGAAATGAAAGAAACATTAGGAGGAGGAGAATAAGAACAGGAGGAGGAAGAAGAAGAAGAAGAAGAAGAAAAGGAAGAACAAGAATGAAAAGATTAAGAACTACAAGAAGAAGATGCAGAACAAGAAGAACACAACGAACAAGAAGAAGAAGGAGAAGAAGAAGAAGAAGAAGTAGGAGAAGAAGAAAAAGAAGTAGGAGAAGAAGAAGAAGAAGAAGAAGAAGAAAAGCAAAGGAAGACAAGGAAGGGTGAGATAAAGAAGTAGAAGAAGATGAAGAAGGCGAATAAGAAGAAATCATAGAAGAACAAGATGAAGAAGAAGAAGAAGAAGAAGAAGAAGAACAAGAAGATAGAGAAGGAGAAAGAGAAGAAGAAGAAGAAGAAGAAGAAGAAGAAGAAGAAGAAGAACAAGATGGAGAAGAAGAAGAAGAATATAGAGAAGGAGAAAGAGAAGGAGGAGAAGAAGAAGAAGAAAAAGAAAAAGTAGTAGTAGAAGAAGAAGAAGATTAAGAAAAAGAAGCGAAAGAAAAAGAAGTAGAAGATAAAGAAGTAGAAGGAGGCTAAGAGGAAGAATAAGAAAAAGATTATGAAGAAGAAGAAGAAGACAAAGAAGAAGAAGGTGAAGAAGATGAAGAAGAAGGCATAGAAGAAGAAGATGAATAAGAAGAATAAGAAGAAGGGGAAGGATATGAAGAAGTAGAAGTAGAAGAAGAAGTAGAAGAAGAAGAAGAAGAAGAAGCATGAGAAGAAGGAGAAGAAGAAGAAGGAGATGAAGAAGTAGAAGAAGAAGAAGGATAAAGAAGAAGATGAAGAACAAGGAGAAGCACAAGAAGAAAAAGGAAGAGGAGGTGGAGAAGAAGAAGAAGAAGAAGAAGAAGAAGAAAAGGAAGAAAAAGTAGAAGAAGGAGAAGTAGGAGAATAAGAAGAGGAGGAAGAAGAAGGAGAAGACGAAGTAGAAAAAGAAGAAGAAGAAGAAGAAGAAGAAGAAAAAGAAGAAGAAGAAAAATGAGAACAAGTCCAAGAAGAAGAACAAAAAAAGAAGAAGAACAAGAAGAAGAAAAAGAAGAAGAAGAAGAAGAACTAGAAAAAGTACAACAAGAAGTAAATGAAGAAAAAGAAGATGGAGAAGGAGATAAAGAAGAAGAAGAAGAGTAGAAGAAGACGAAGAAGAGGAAGAAGAAGTAGAAGATTTTGAAGAAGATGAAGAAGAAGAAGAAGAAAAAGAAGAAGAAGAGAATGAAGAAGAATAATAAAAAAAGATGATGATGATGATGAAGTTGAAGAAGAAGTAGAAGAAGAAGAAGAGGTAGATGGAGAAGAAGAAGACAAAGAAGTAGAAGAAGAAGAAGAATATGATGAAGAAGAACAAGAAGGAAAAGATTAAGAAGATGAAGGAGAAGACACAGAATAAGGAGAATAGCACAAAGATGAAGAAGAAGAAGAAGAAGAAGAAGAAGAAGAAGATGGAGAAGAAGAAGTAGGAGAAGAAGAAGAAAAAGAAGAATTATGAGAAGAAGAAGAAGAAGAAGAAAGGAAAGTAGAGGAAGACAAGGAAGGCTGAGACGAAGAAGAAGTAGACGAAGAAGACAAATAAGAAGAAAACAAAGAAGAACAAGATGAAGAAGAAAAAAAAGAAGAAGAATAAGAAGAAGAACAAAAAGAAGAAGAAGAACAGGAAGAAGAAAAAGAAGAAGAAGAAGAAAAACTAGCTGAAGTACAACAAGAAGTAAAGAAGAAAAAGAAAAAGTAGAAAAAGAAGAAGAAGCAGAAGATAAAGAAGGAAAAGATTAAGAAGAAGAAGAAGAAGAAAAAGAAGAAGAAGAAGACAATGAACAAGAAGAAGTAGAAAGAGATCAAGAAGAAGAATAAGAAAAAGATTATGAAGAAGAAGAAGAAGAAGACAAAGAAGAAGAAGGTGAAGAAGATGAAGAAGGCATAGAAGAAGAAGATGAATAAGAAGAATATGAAGAAGGGGAAGGATAAGAAGAAGTAGAAGTAGAAGAAGATGTAGAAGAAGAAGAAGAAGTATGGGAAGAAGAAGGAGAAGAAGAAGAAGAAGAAGAGGAAGAGGAAAATAAAGAACAAGAAGGAGAAGAAGAAGAAGGAGATGAAGAAGTAAAAGAAGAAGAAGAAGAAGAATAAGAAGATGAAGAACAAGGAGATGTATAAGAAGAAGAAGGAAGAGGAGGTGGAGAAGAAGAAGAAGAAGAAGAAGAAGAAGAATAAGAAGAAGAAGAATAAGAAGAAGAAAAGGAAGAAAAATTAGGAGGAGAATAAGAACAGGAGGAGGAAGAAGAAGAAGAAGATGATAAAGTAGAAAAAGAAGAAGAAGAAGAAGAAGAAAAAGAAGAACAAGAAGGAAAAGATTAAGAACAACAAGAAGAAGATGCAAAACAAGAAGAACACAACGAAGAAGAAGTAGAAGAAGAAGGAGAAGAAGAAAAAGAAGAAGTAGGAGAAGAAGAAAAAGAAGTAGGAGAAGAAGAAGAAGAAGAAGAAAAAAAAAGCAGAGGAAGACAAGGAAGGGTGAGACAAAGAAGTAGAAGAAGATGAAGAAGGCGAATAAGAAGAAATCATAGAAGAACAAGACGAAGAAGAAGAAGAAGAAGAAGAAGAACAAGAACAAGATGGAGAAGAAGAAGAAGAAAAAGATAGAGAACGAGAAAGAGAAGAAGAAAAAGAAGAAGAAGAAGAAGAAGATGAAGAACAAGATGGAGAAGAAGAAGAAGAAGAATATAGAGAAGGAGAAAGAGAAGGAGAAGAAGAAGAAGAAGAAAAAGAAAAAGTAGTAGTTGAAGAAGAAGAAGATTAAGAAAAAGAAGCGAAAGAAAAAGAAGTAGAAGATAAAGAAGTAGAAGGAGGCTAAGAGGAAGAATAAGAAAAAGATTATGAAGAAGAAGAAGAAGACAAAGAAGAAGAAGGTGAAGAAGATGAAGAAGAAGGCATAGAAGAAGAACATGAATAAGAAGAATAAGAAGAAGGGGAAG
>JAIUJO010003589.1:0-7500 GCA_023846275.1 Vanilla planifolia | reverse complement strand
GAAGAAGAAGAAGAAAAAGAAGAAGAAGAAGAAAAAAAAGAAGGAGAAGAAGACGAAAACAATGATTATGATGATCAAGAAGAAGAACAAGAAGAAGATGAAGAAGAATAAGAAGAAGGAATAGTAGAAGAAGAACAAAGAGAAGAAGAAAAAGTAGTAGTAGTAGATGAAGAAGATGATGAATGAGAACAAGAAAACAATGAAGAAGAAGATGATAAAGAGGAAAAAGAAAAAGAAGAAGAAGAAGAAAAAGAAGAAGAAGAAGAAGAAGAAGAAGAAGAAGAAGAAGAGATGAAGAAGCAGAAGAAGAAGAAGAAGAAGAAGAAGAAAAAGTAGAAGAAGAAGAGTAGAACAAGAAGAAGAAAGAGAAGAAGAAAAAGAAGAAGGCGAAGAAGTAGAAGATGAAGAAAAAGAAGAAGGAGAAAAATAAGAAGAAGAAGAACCAAACAAATAAGAAAAAGGAGAAGAAGAAAAGTAATAAGGACAAGAAGAAGAAGATGAAGAGGAAGAGGAAGAAGAAGAAGAAGAAGAAGAAGAAGAAAAAGAAAAAGATGAAGAAGAGAAAGAGATGAAGAAAAAGAAGACAAGGAAGTGGAAGAAGAAGAAGAGGAAGAAGAAGAAGAAGAAGAAGAAGAAGAGGACAAAAAAATTGAAGTAGAAGAAGAAGAAGCTGAAGAAGAATGAGAAGAAGAAGAAGAAGGAAAATGCAAAGTACAAGAAGTAGATAAAGAAGAAGAAGAAGAAGAAATAGAAGAAGAAGAAGACGAAGAGGAGAAAGAAGAAGAAAAAGGAGAAGATCGAAAACTGGGACAAGAAGAAGAGGAAGAAAAAGAAGTCAAAGAAGAAGAACATGAAGAAGAGGAAGGGGAAGATGAAGAAGAAAAAGTAGAAGATGAAGAAGAAAAAAAGATGAAGAAGAGGAGGAAGAGGAAGAAGAAGAATAATAATAAGTAGAATAATAAGAAGAAGAAGAACAAAAACAAGAAGAAAAAGATGATGCAGAAGAGAAAAAGATAAAGAAAATGAAGACAAACAAGAGAAAGAAGAAGAAGAAGAAGAAGAAGATAAAGAATAAAAAGATGAACAAGAAGATGAAGAAGAAGAGGAAAGACAAGAAGTAAATGATGAAGAAGAAGATGAAGAAGAAATTGAAATAGTAGAAGAAGAATTCAAAGAAGTAAGAGACAAAGAAGAGGAAGAATGAAAGTAAGAAATAGATGAAGAAGAAAAATTTGAAGAAGAAAAAGAAGAAGGAGAAGAAGGAAAGGATGGAGAAGGACAAAAAGAAGGAGAAGAAGGAGGAGGAGAAGGAGAAGAAGGAGGAGAAAGATAAGAAGAAGTCGATTATGATGATGATAAAGAATAAGAAAAAGAAGAAGTAAAAGTATTAGTAGAAGAATAAGATTATGAATGAGAACAAGAAAAAGAAGAAGAAGATGATGATAAAGAGGAAGAGGAAGAAGAAGAAGAAGAAGAAAAATAAGAAGAAGAAGATGATGATGATGACGAAGAAGAAGAAGAAGAAGAAGTAGAACAAGAGGAAGATGATGAAGAGGCAGAAGAAGAAGAAGAAGAAGAAGAAGAAAAAGAAGATGATGAAGAAGAAATAGAAGAAGAAAAGGAAGAAGGCGAAGAAGTAGAAGATGAAGAAAAAGAAGAAGAAAAATAAGAAGCAGAAGATGAAGAAGAAGAACCAAACGATTAAGAAGAAGGAGAAGAAGACAAATAAGAAGAAGAAGAAGAAGAAGAAGAAGAGGAAGAAGAAGAAGAAGAAGAGAAAGAAGAAGATGAAGAAGAGAAAGACATGAAGAAAAAGAAGACAAGGAAGCATAAGAAGAAGAAGAAGAGGAAGAAGAAGAAGAAGAAGCAGAAGACAAAAAAAATAGGAGTAGAAGAAGAAGAAGCTGAAGAAGTAGAAGAAGAAGAAGAAGAAGAATTCAAAGTAAAAGAAGTAGAGAAAGAAGAATAAGAAGAAGAAGAAGAAGAGGAAGAAGAAGAAGAAGGAGAAGTTGGAAAAGAAGGAGAAGAAGAAGTGGAAGAAGAAGAAGAGAAAGAAGAAGAAGATGAAGAAGAGGAAGGGGAAGAAGAAGAAGAAAAAGAAGAAGACGAAGAAGAAAAAAAGATGAAGAAGAGGAGGAAGAGGAAGAAGAAGAAGAATAATATGTAGAATAAGAAGAAGAAGACAAAAAAAACAAGAAGAAAAAGATGATCATGAAGAGAAAAAGATAAAGAAAAAGAAAACGAAGAAGAGAAAGAAGAAGAAGAGAAAGAAGAAGAAGACGAAGAAGAAGAAGAAGAATAAGAAGAAGACGAAAAAGAAGAACTAGACAAAAATGAAGAAAAAAAGAAAATTAGAAAAATAACACGAAGATGAGAAAGAAGAAGAAGAAGAAAAAGAAGAAGAAGAAGAATAACAAAAAGCAGAAGAAGCAGAACAAGAAGAAGAAGAAGACAAAGAAGAAGAAGAGGAAGAAGAATAAAAAGATGAATAAGAAGATGAATAAGAAGAGGAAAGACAAGTTGTAGAAAAGAAGAAGACGAAAGAAGAAAAAGAAGATATAGTAGAAGAAGAATTCAAAGAAGAAAGAGACAAAGAAGAGGAAGAAGAAAGTAAGAAATAGAAGAAGAAGAAGAATTTGAAGAAGAAAAAGAAGAAGAAGAAGAAGATGAAGAAGAATCAGAAGAAGAAAAAAAAGAAGAAGAGCATTAAGTAGAAGAAGAGGAAAGATAATATTAAGAAGAGGAAGATGAAGAAGCGAAGGAAGATGAATAAGAAGAAGAAGAGGAAGAAGAAGAAGAAGAAGGAGGAGGAGAAGAAGAAGAAGTAGATGAAGAAGGAAAAGAAGATAAGAAGAAGAAGAAGAAGAAGCTAAAGAAGAAGAAGAAGAAAAAATTGAAGAAGAAGAGGAGGAGAAGAAGAAGAAGAAGAAGAAAAACAAGAAAAATGACAAGAAGAAGTGGAAAAAGAAGAAGAAGAAGAAGAAGAAGAAGGAGAAGGAGAGGAAAGGGAAGATGAAGAAGCACTAGGAGAATAATGATAACAATAATAATAATAATAATAATATTAATAATAATAATAATAAGAGGAAGAGGAAGAGGAAGGGCTAGTTGAAGAAGAAGGAGACGAAGAACAAGAGGAAGACAAAGCAAAAAAAAAATAGAAGAATAAGAAGAAGAGGATGAAGAAGAAGAAGAAGTGGAAGAAGGCAAAAAAAACAAAAAAGAAGAAGATAAGGGGAAGAACAATAAGAAGAAGAAGAATAAGAAGAAGAAGAAGAAGAAGAAGAAGAAGTAGAAGAAGAAGTAGAAGAAGTAGGATAAGAAGAAGAAGTAGAAGAAGAAGAAGAAGAAGAAATAGAAGAAGAAGAAGAAGTTGAAGAAGAAAAAGAAGAAGAAGATGATGAAGAAGAAGAAGAAAAATAAGAAAAAAAAAGAAGAAAAATGAGAATAATAAAAAGAAGTAGAAAAAGAAGAAGAAGAAGTAGAAGAAGAAGTAGAAGAAATAGAAGAAGAGGACGAAGATAGAGAGGACGAAGAAGAAGAAGAAAAAGAAGAAGAAGAAGAAGAAGAAGAGGAGGCAGAAGAAGAAGAAGAAGAATAAGGAGACGAACAAAAGTGGAAGAAGAATAAGAACAAGAAGATGATGAAGAAGAAGAACTAGAAGAAGAAGATACAGAAGAATTAAAAGAAGAAGAAGAAGAATAGGAAGGAGCAGAAGAAGAAGAAGAAGTAAAAGAATAAGATGAAAAGGAAGAAGAAGAAGATGAAGAGGAAGAAGAAAAGAAGAAGAAGAAGAAAGAGAAGAAGGAGGAGGAGGAGGAGAAGAAGACGAATAAAAATAATAATAAGAAGAAGATGAAGAAGGGTGGAGAAGGCGATGATCAAGAAGAAGAAAACGAAGAAGGAAAAAGTGATGAAGAAGAAGAAAAAGAAGATGACAACAAAGAAGAAGAAGAAGAAAAAGAAGACTAAGAAAATAAAGAAATAGAAGAAAACAAATAAGAGGGAGTAGAAGAGGAGGAAGAAGAAGAAGAAGAAGAAGAAGAAGAAGAAGAAGAACATTAAGAAGAAGAGAAAGAAACAAAGAAGGAGAAGATGAAGAAGTGGAAGAAGAAGAAGAAGAAGAAGATAAAAAGGATGAAGAAGAAAAACAATAAGTAGAAGAAGAAGAATAAGAAGAATGAAAAGAAGAAGAAGGAAAAAAAAAAGTAGAAGAAGAAGAACAAGAAGAAGAAGAACGACAAGAAGTAGAGGAAGAAGAAGAAGAAGAAGAAGAAGAAGGAGAAGGAGAAGAAGGGCAAGATGAAGAAGAAGAACTAGAAGTATAATAACAATAATAATATTAATATTAATAATAATAATATTAGGAGGAAGAAGAAGAAGAAGTTGAAGAAGAAGAAGAAGATGAAGATGAAGAAGAAGACGAAGAGGAACAATAGGAAGACAAAGAAGAAAATTAAGAAGAAGAAAAAGAAGAATTTGATGAAGAAGAAGAAGACGAAGAAGAAGAAGAAGATGAAGGAGAAGAAGAAGAAGAAGAAGAATAAGAAGAAGAAGATGAAGAAGAAGAAGAAGAAGGAGGAGGAGGAGGAGGAAGAAGAGGAGATGAAGAAGAAGGAGAAGAAGAAGAATTAGTAGATGAAGAAGAAGAAGAAGAGGATAAAGAAGAAGAAGAAGAAAAAGGAGAAGAACAGAAGATGGAGAAGTAGAAGAAGAGTGAGAAGAAGAAGAACAAGAAAAAGAGGAGGAGAAGAAGAAGATGATGAAGAAGAAGAAGAAAAAGAAGTAGAAACAGAAGAAGAATGAGAATCAAAAAAAGAAGAATTAGAAGAAGAAGAGGAAGAAGAAGAAGAAGAAGAAGGAGGAGAAGAAGGAGAAGTAGAGGAAGGAGAAGAAGGAGGAGGAGAAGAAGGAGAAGGAGAAGGAGAAGTAGAAGAAGAAGGAGTAGAAGGAGAAGAAGGAGTAGAAGGAGAAGAAGAAGATGAAGAAGAGGAGGAAGAAAAAGAAGAAGAAGAAGAAGAGAAGAAGAAGAAGAAGATGAACAAAAGAAGAAGAGGAAGAAGATGATAATGAGGAAGAAGAAGAAGAAGAAGCAATAGAACAAGAATATGAAGAAGAATAAAAAGAAGAAGAAGAAGAATAGGAAGGAGAAGATAAAGTAAAAGAAGACTGAAGAAGAAGAAGAAGTAAATGAAGAAGATGAAGAGGAAGAAGAAGAAGATGAAGAGGAAGAAGAAGAAGATGAAGAGGAAGTAGAGAAGAAGGAGGAGGAGGAGGAGAAGAAGAAGAGAAGAAGGAGGAGAAGAAGAAGAATAAAAATAATAAGAAGAAGAAGACGAAGAAGAGGGAGAAGACGATGATGAAGAAGAAGAAAACGAAGAAGAAGAGGAGGAAGAATAAGAAGAGAAGAAGAAGAAGAAGAAGAAGAAGAAGGCTAAGCAGATAAGAAAGAGACAAAGAAGAAGAAGATGAAGAAGTGGAAGAGGAGGAAGAAGAAGAAGAAGAAGAAGAGGAAGATAAAAAGGATGAATAAGAAGAAGAATAATAATTAGAAGAAGAAGAAGAAGATGAAGAAGAAGAAAAAGAAGAAGAAAAATAAGAAGACCAAGAACTAGATTAAAAGTAGTAGTAAAAGAAGAAGAAGAGGAAAAAGAAGAAGTAGAAGAAGAACAAGTAGATCAATAAAAAGAAAGACGAGAATAAGAAGAAGGCAAAGAAAAAGAATAATGGAAGAGAAGAAGAAGAAGAATAAGAATGAGAAGATGCAGAAGAAGAAGAAGAAAAAAAAGAAGAAGACCGAGAAAATGAAGAAGAACAAAAAGAGGAAGAAGAAGAGGAAGAAGAAGAAGAAGAAATATAAGAAGAGAAAAAGACAAAGAAGCAGAAGATGAAGAAGAGGGAGAAGAAGAAGAGATAAAAGGAGAAGAAGAGGAAGAAGTAGAAGAAGAAGAAAATGAAGAGCAATAAGTAGATGAAAAGGAAGAAGTGGAAGAAGCAAAAGAAGAAGACGAAGAACAAGGAGACAAAGGAACTAAAGAGAAGAACAAAAAGAAGAAGAAGATGAAGAAAAAGAAGTAGAAGTAGAAGAAGAAGAAGATGATTATGATGAAGGCAAAGAAGAAGAAGAAGAAGAAGAGAAAGAAGAAGATTTAGTAGTAGTAGTAGTAGTATTAGTAGAAGAGGATGAAGACAAAGAAGATGGAGATGAAGAAGAGGAAATGAAAAAGTGGAAGAAAAAGAAGAAAAAGAATAATAAGATGAACAAGTAGAAGAAGAAGAAGTAGAGGAAGAAGAAGAGGAAGAAAAGAAGAAGAAAAGAAGAAGAAGAAGAAGAAGAAGAAATATAAGAAGGAGAATACAAAGAAGAAGAAGATAAAGAAGAAGAAGGAGGAGGAGAATAACAAGCAAAAATAGAAGAATAATAAGTAGAAGAAAAAGAAGAAGAAGAAGAAGAAGAAGAAGAAGAAGAAAAAAGCAAAGAAGAACAAGACAAAGAAGAATAAGTTGAAGAAGAAGAAGAAGAAGAAGAGGAAGATGAGGAGGAAAAAGAAGAATAAGATGAAAAAAAGGAAGAAAATGACGAGGAAGAAAAAGGGGATGAAGTTGAATAAGACAAAGAAGAGGAAGTTGAAGAAGAAGACGAAAAAGAAGAGACGTTGAAGAAGAAGACAAAGAAGAGGATGTAGAAGAAGAGGAGGAAGAAGAAGAAGAAGATGAAGAAGAGGACGACAAAGAACAAGAAAGAAGAAGAAGAAGTAGTAGAAGATGATGAAGAATTAGAAGATTATGATGAAGCAAAAGATGAAGAAGACGATGAAGAAGATGAAGAAGAAGAAGGAGGAAGAGGGGGGAGAAGGAGGAGGAGGAGGAGAAGAAGGAGAAGAAGGAGAGGAAGAAAAAGAAAAGGAAGAAGAAGAAGAAGAAGACGAATAGTAATAATAATAATAATAATAATAATAATAATAACAATAATAATAATAATAATAATATGAATAGGAAGAATAAGAAGAATAAGAAGAATAAGAAGAAGAAAAAGAAGAAGAAGGAGAAGAGGATGAAGAAGAAGAAGAAGATTATGACGAAGAAGGCGAAGAGGAATTAGAAGAAAGTGTAGAAGAAAAAGAAGACAAAGTAGAAGAAAGAAGAAGAAGAAGAAAAAGAAGAAGACGAAGAAGATTAAAGAACAAGAAAAGGAAGAAGAAGAAAAAGAACAAGAAGAAGAAAAAGTAAAAAGAACAAGAAGAAGAAAAAGTACCAGAAGTAGAAGAAGAAGAAGATTAAGAAGAGGAAGAAGAAGACTAGGAGAAAGAAGGTGGAGGAGGAGATGAAGAAGCAGATAAAGAAGAGGATAAAGAAGAGGAAGAAGAAGATGAAGAAGTAGAAGATGATATAGAGGAAGAAGACGAAGAAGAAGAAGCAGAAGAAGAAGTAGAAGAAGTAGATGAAGAAGAAGAAGAAGAAGAAGAAAATGATGTTGATGAAGAAGAAGAAGACGAAGAG
>JAIUJO010002599.1:37500-42076 GCA_023846275.1 Vanilla planifolia | reverse complement strand
GTTCTTCTTCTTCTTCTTCACTGTTTTTCTTCTTCTTAATATTTTTTTCTTCTTCTTCTTCTTCAACTTCTTCTACTTCTTTTTCTACTTCTACTTCTTTTTTCTTCCTCTTTTACTTCTTCTTCCTCTTTTTCTAATTCTTCTTTTTCTTTTTCTTCTTCTTTTTATTCTTCTTCTTTTTATTCTTCTTCTTCATCATCTTCTTTGTCTTCTCCTTCTCCTTCTTCTTCTTCTTCATGTTCTTCTTCTTCTTCTTCTTCTTCTTCTTCTTCTTCTTCTTTTACTTCTTCTTCTTCTTCTACTACTACTACTACTTCATTTCCTCCTCCTCCTCCTCCTTGTTCTTCTCCTCCTTCTTCTTCATCTTTATCTTCTTCTTCTTCTTCTTCTTCTTCTTCTTCTTGTTCTCCTTCTAGATCTTCTTCTTCTTCTTCTTCCTTTTCTTCTTCTTCTTTTCCTTCTTCTTCTTCTTCTTCTTCATGTTCTTCTTCTTCTTCTTCTTCTTCTTCTTCTTCTTCTTCTTTTCCTTCTCCTTCTTCTTTTTTTCATCTCCTTCTATTTCATCTTCTTCTTCTTTTTCATCTTCTTATTCTTCTTTTTTTTCTTCTTCTTCCTCTACTTCATTTCCTTCTTCTTCTTCTTCTTCAACTTCTTTTTCTTCACCTTCTTCACCTTCTTCTTCTTCTTCTTTTACTTCATCTTCTTCTTCTTCTTCTGTTTATTCTTCTTCTTCTTCTTCTTTTACTTCTTCTTCCTGTTCTTGTTCTTTTTAATCATTTTCTTCTTCTTCTTCTTCTTCTTCTTCTTCTTCTTCTTCATTCTCTTCCTCTACTTCTTCATCTTGTTGTTGTTCTTGTTATTCTTCTTCATCTTGTAGTTCTTCTTCTTCTACTTCTACTTCTTCTTCTTCTTCATCTCCTTCTTCTTCTTCTTATTCTTCCTCTTCTTCTCTTTCTTCTTTTTCTTCCCTTCATCTTCTTCTTCTTCTTCATTTTTTTCTTTTACTTCTTCTTTTCTTCTTCTATTTGTTTATCTTGTTCTTCTCCTTCTTATACATCTTCTTCTTCTTCTTCTTCTTCTTCTTCTATTTATTTATCTTGTTCTTTCTTTCTTTTTTTCTTTTTCTTCTTCTTATTCTTCTTCTTCCTTTACTTCATGATCCTCTTCTTCTTCTGCTACTTCTTCTTCTCTACCTTTTTTTCTACTTCTTCTCCTTCTTCTTTTTATTCTTCTTCTTCTACTACTACTTCTTCTTCTCTTCTTCTCCATCTTCTTCTTATTCATATTCAACTCCTCCTTCTTCTTCTTCTTCTTCTCTTACTTCATCTTGTTCTTTTGCTTCTTCTCTTTTTCTTCTTCATCGTCTTCCTCTTCTTGTTCTTCAACAACTTCTACTTCTTCTTCTTTAAGTTCTTCTTCTCCTTCTTCTTCTTATTCTTCCTCCTTTTATTCTTCTTGTCCTTCTTTTTCTTGATTTTCTTCTTTTTTCTCATCATCTTCTTCTTCTTCTATTTCTTCTTCTTCATCTTTTTCTTCATGTTCTTCTTCTTCTTCTTCTTCTTCATCTTCTTCTACTTCTTCTTCTAATTCTTATTCATCATCATCTTCTTCTTCTTCTTCTTCTTCTTCTCTCTTCTTCTTCTTCTTCCTCATCTTCCTCTTCCATCTTCTTATTCTTCTTCTTATTCTTCTTCTTCTTCTTATTCTTCTTCTTCTTTTTCTTCTTCTTCTTCTTCATTGTCTTCTTCTTATTCATCTTCTTCTTCTTCTTCTACTCCTTCTTCTTCTTCTTCTTTTCTTCTTCTTCTTGTACTTCTTCTTCTTCTTCTTCTTCTTCTTCTTCTTCTACTTCTACTTCTTCTTCCTCTTCTTCTGTTTCTTTTCCTTCTTCTCCTTCTTCTTCTTCTTCTTCTTCTTCATCCTCTTCTTCTTCTTCTTCTTCTTCATCATCTTCTTCTTCTTCTTAATTTTCATCTTTTTCTTCTTCTACTACTTCTTCATATTGTTCTTCTCTTTCTTCTACTTCATCTTCTTGTTGTTGTTCTCCTTCCACATCTTCTACTTCTTCTTCTTATTTCTTCTACTTCATCATCATATTCTTCTTTTTCTTCTTCTTCTTCAACTTCCTCCTCCTCTTCTTCTACATTTTCTTCTTCTTCTTATTCTTCATCATCTTGATCTTCTTCAACATCATCGTCATCTTCTTCTTCTTCTTCTTAATTTTCTTCTTCTTCCTCTACTTCTTTGTCTATTATTTCTTCTTCTTGTTCTTCTCTTTGTCCTACTTCTTGTTGTTGTTGTTCTCCTTCCACTTCTTCTACTTCTTCTTCTTGTTTATTTTACTAAATTTTCTTCTTCTTCTTCTTCTTCTTCTTCTTCTACTTTCTACTTCTTCTTCTTCGTGTTTTTCTTCTTCTTCTTCTTCTTCTTCTTCTTCTTCGTCTCCTTCTCCTTCTCCTCCTCCTTCTTCTTCTTCTTCTTCTTCTTCTTCTTCTTTTCTTCTTCTCTTCTTCTTCTTCTTTTTCTTTTCTTTCTATTCTTCTTCTTCTTCTTCTTCATTTTCTTCTTTTTCTTCTACTTGTTCATCTTGTTCTTCCCCTTCTTGTACTACTACTTCTTCTTCTTCTTCTTCTTCTTCTCGTTTTTTGCTACTTCTTCTCCTTTTTCCTTTTATTGTTCTTCTTCTTCTTCTTCTTCTTCTTCTTCTTCTTCTTCTGCTTTTTCTTCTTTTTCTTCTTCTTCTCCTTCTTCTTCTTCTTCTTCTGCTTCTTCTTCCTCTTCTTCATCTTCTCCTTCTTCTACTTGTTGTTCTGCTTCTTCTCCTTTTCTGCTTCATCTTCTTCCTCTTCTTCTTCTTCAACAACTTGCACTTCTTCTCCTCATGTTCTTCTTTTTCTTCGTCATCTTCTTCTTCTTCTTCATTTAGTTTTTGTTCTTCTTCTACTTCTTCTTCATTTTCTTCTTTTTTTCCATCTTCTTCTTCTTCTTCTATTTCATCTTCTTCTTCATGTTCTTCTTCTTCTTCTTCTTCTTCTTCTTCTTCTACTTCTTCAACTTCTTCTTCCTCTTCTTCTTCTTCTTCTTCTTCTAATTCTTATTCAACTTCTGCTTCTTGTTCTTGTTCTTCTTCTTCTTCTTCCATCTTCTTCTTCTTCTTCTTCTTATTCATCTTCTTCTTTTTCTTCTTCTTCATCTTCTTCTTCTTCTTCTTCATCTTCTTCTTCTTCTTTTTCTTCTTCTTCTTGCTCTTCTTCTTCTTCTTCTTCATCATTTTCTTCTTCTTCTTCTTCTACTACTACTACTACTACTACTTCTTCTTCTTCTTCTTATCTTCTTCTTCTTCTTCTTCCACTTCTTCTTCTTCTTCTACTTCTACTTCTACTTCTTCTTCTTCTTTTTCCTCTCCTTCTTTTCCTTCTTCTTCTTCTTCTTCTTCTTTTTCTTGTTCTTCTTCACCTTCTTCTTCATCTTCTTTTTCTTCTTAATTTTATTTTCTTCTTCTTCTACTACTTCTTCATTCTGTTCTTCTCTTTCTTCTACTTCTTCTTGTTGTTGTTCTCCTTCCTCTTCTACTACTTATTCTTCTTCTTCTTTCTTCTACTTCTTCTTCTTCTTCTCCTTCTTCTTCTTCTTCTTTCCTTCTTCTTCTTCTTCTTTTTCTTTCTACTTCTTCTCCTTCATATTTTTCTTCTTCTTCTTCTTTTTCTTCTTCTTCTTCCTCTTCTTCTTCTTCTTCTTCTTTCTTCTTTCTTCTACTTCTTCTTCTTGTTCTTGTCCTTGTTCTTGTTCTTCTTCTTCTTCTACTACTACTACTACTACTACTACTGCTACTACTACTTCATCTACTTCTTCTTCTTCTCTTTCTTCTTCTTCTTCTACATCTTCTTCTCCTTCCTTTTCCTCCTCTCCCTGTACTACTTCTTCTTCTTCTTCTTCTCCTTCATTAACTTCTTCTTCCTCTTCTTCTTCTTCTTCTTCCATCTTCTTCTTCTTCTTCTTATTCTTCTTCTTCTTCTTCTTCTTATTCTTCTTCTTCTTCTTCTTCTTGTTCATTGTCTTCTTCTTATTCATCTTCTTCTTCTTCTTCTACTTCTTCTTCTTCCTCTTCTTCTTCTTCTTCTTCTTCTTCTTTTCTTCTTCTTCTTATTCTTCCTCTTCTTCTTCTACTTCTTGTTCTACTACTACTTCTACTTCTTCTTCCTCTTCTTCTTTTTCTTTTCGTTCTTCTCCTTCTTCTTCTTCTTCTTCTTCTTCTTCATTTTCTTCTTCTTCCTCACCTTCTTCTCCATATTCTTGTTCTTCTTAATTTTCATTTTTTTCTTCTTCTACTACTTCTTCATCTTGTTCTTCCCTTTCTTCTATTTTGTTGTTGTTGTTGTTATTGTCCTTCCTCTTCATCTATTTCTTCTTCTTCTTCTTCTTCTTTTGTCTTCTACTTCATCTTCTTCTTCTCCTTCTTCTTCTTCTACTTCTTCCTCTTCTTCTTTTCTTCTTCTTCTTCTTCTTCTTCTTCTTCTTCTTCTTCCTCCTCCTCTTCTACTTCTTCTTCTTTTTCTTCCTTCTACTTCTTCTCCTT
>JAIUJO010002599.1:22500-27500 GCA_023846275.1 Vanilla planifolia | reverse complement strand
TTCTTCATCTTTATCACCTTCCCTCTCTTCTTCTTCATCTTGTTTTCTTCTTCTTTATCATCAGCATCATCTTCTTTTTCTTCCTCTTAATGTTTTTCTTCTTCTTCATCTTCTTCTTCTTCTTCTTTTCTTCTTCTTTTTCTTCTTCTTCTTCTTCTTCTTCTTCTTTCTTCTTCTTCTTCTTCTTCTTCTCTTCTTCTTCTTCTTGTTCTTCTTCTACATTTTATTCTTCTTCTTCTTCTTCTTCTTCCTCTTCTCCTTTTTGTTCTTCTTCTTCTACTTCTTCTTCTCTTTCTTCTTCATGTTCTTATTCATCTTCTTCTTCTTCTTGTTCTTCTTCATCTTCATCATCATCTTCTTCATCCCCTTCTTCTTTTTCTTCTTCTTCTTCTTCTTCTTCTTCTTCTTCTTCTTCTTGTTCTTCTTCTTCTTCTTCTTTTTATTCTTCCTCTTCTTCATCATCATCATCTTGTTATTTTGTTTTCCTTCTTCTTCTTCTTCTTTTAATTCTTCTTCTTCTTCTTCTTCAAGTTCTTCTTCCTCTTTTCTTCTTCTTCTTCCTCTTCTTCTTCTTCTTCTACTACTACTTTAGCTACTTCTTATTCTTCTTCTTCTTCTTCTTCTTCTTTCTTCTACTTCTTCTCATTATTATTTTTTCTTCTTATTGTTCTTCTCATTCTTCTACTTATTCTCCTTCTTCTTTTTATTCTACTTCTTCAAAATCTTCCTTTTCTTTTTCTTCTACTTCTTCTTTTTGTTCATCTTCTCCTTCTTCTTCTTCTTCATCTTCTTCTTCTTTGTCATCATCATCTTCTTCTTCTTGTATCTTCTACTTCTACTTCTTCTCCTTTTTCTTCTTCTTCTTCTTCTTTTTCATCTTCTTCTCCTTCTTCTATTTCTCTATCTTTTTCTTACGCTTTTTCTTTTTCTTCTTCTTGTTCCTCTTCTTCTCCATCTTCTTCTTCTTCTCCAACTTCTTCTTCTTCTTTCTTCTCCTTCTTCTTCATCCTCTTCATCTTCTTCTTCTTCTTCTACTACTACTTCTTCTTCTACTTAATCATCTTGTTCTTCTTCTTCTCTTCTTCTTCTTCTTCACCATCATCATCGTCTTCTTCTTCTTCTTCTTCTTCTACTACTATTACTACTGCTACTATTGCGTCTTCATCTTGTTCTTCTCCTTCTTCGACTTCTTTTTCTTCTTCCTCCTCTTCTTCCTCTACTTCTTTTTCTTCTTCTTCGTCTTCTTCAATCTTCTACTTCTTTATCTTCTAATTCTTCTTCTTGTTCTTCTACATCTTCTTCTTCTTCTTCTTCTTTATCTTCTTCTTCTTTGTTTTCTTCTTCTTCTTACTGTTCTCCTTCTTCTTCTTCTTCTTTTTATTCTTCTTCTTCTTGTTCTATTTCTATTACTACTACTACTTCTTCTTCTTCTTCTTTTTGTTCTTCTTCTTCTTCTCCTTCTTCTTCCTCATCTTCTTCCTTTTCTTCAACTTCTTTCTCTTGTCTTACTTCTTCATCTTAATGTTCTTCTTCTTCTTCTTCTTCTTCTTCTTTGTGTTCTTCTTCTTCTTCTTCTTCTTCAGCTTCTTCTTATTCTTCTTCTTCTTCTTGTTATTCTACTTTTTCTTCTTCTTCTTCTTATTCTTCTTCTTTTTCTCCTTGTTCTTGTTGTTCTTCTTCTTCTCCTTCTTGTTTTTCTTCTTCTACTTCTTCTTCTTCTTCATCTTCTTCTTGTTTTTTTTGTTCTTCTTTTCTTCTTTTTCTTCGTCATCTTCTTCGTCTTCTTCTTCTTCTTCTTCTTCTTCCTCTTCTCCTTCTTCTTCTTCTTCTTCTTCTTCTTCTTCCACTTCTTCAACGTCATCTTCCTCATCTCCTACTTCTTCATCATCATCATCATAACCATTATCATCATCACCTTCTTCTTCTTCTTCTTCTACTCCTTCTTCTTCTTCTTCTTCTTTTTCTTCTTCTTCTACTTCTACTTCTACTTCTTCATCTTCTTCTTCTTTTTCCTCTTCTTTGTCCTCTTCTTCTTCTTCTTCTTCTTCATCTTCTTTTTGTTCTTCAAATTTTTCTTCTTTTCTTCTTCTTCTTTTTATTCTTCTTCCTATTTTGCTTCTTCTTCTTCTTCTTCTATTTCTTATTTTTCTTCTTCTTCTTCTACTTCTTCTTCTTCTTCTTCTCCATCTGCTTCTTCATTTTGTTCTTCTCCTTGTTCTTCTTCCTCTTCTACTTTTTCTTCTTCTTTTTATTCTTCTTCATCATCAACATTTTCTTCTTCTTCTTTTTCTTTTTCTTCTGCTTTTTCTTCTTCTTCTTCTTCTTCTTCTTCTTCTTCTTTTTACTTCTTCTTCTTGATCTTCTACATCTTCAGCTTCTTCTTATTCTTCTTCTTTTCGTTCTTCGCCTTCTCCTTCTTCTTCTTCTTTTTGTTCTTTCTTCTACTTCTTTTTCTCCTTGTTATTATTATTCTTCTTCTTCTGCTTCTTCTTCTTCTTCTTCTCATTCTTCTTTTTTTCTACTTCTTCTTCTCCATCTTCTTCTTCTTCTTCATCATCATTTTTATAATCTTCTTCATCTTCTTTTTCTTTTTTTTCTTCTTCTTCTTCTTCTTCTTCTTCTTTTTCATTATTTACTTTTTTTTCCAAATTTTTCTTCTTTTCTTCTTCTTCTTCTTTTTATTCTTCTTCCTCTTCTTCTTCTTCCTCTTCATCTTCTTCTTCTTCTACTACCACTACTTCTTCTTCTTCGTCCTCTTCTTTTTCTTCTTCTACTACTTTTTCATCTTCTTCTTGTCCTACTTCTTCTACCTCTTCTACTTTTTCTTCTTCTTCTTCATCTTCATCATGATCAACACCATCTTCTTCTTCTTCTTTTTCTTATTTTACTTCTTCTTCTTCTTCTTCTTCTTCGACTTCCTCATCTTGCTCTTCTACATCTTCTATTTCTTCTTCTTCTTCTTCTTTTTATTCTTCTCCTTCTCCTTTTTTGATCTTCTTCTTTTTCTTCTTCTTTCAACTTCTTCTTCTTCTTCTTATTCTTCTTCTTCTTCTTCTTCTTCTTCTCATTCATCTTCTTCTAATTCTTCTTTTTCTCTGCTTCTTCGCCATCTTCTTCTTCCACTTCATCTTGTTCTACTTCATCTTTATATTCTTCTTTTTCTTCTCCTTCTTCTTCTTCTTCTTCTTCTTCTTCTCCTCCTTCTTCTTCTTCTTCTTTTTCTTCTTCCTCTTCTTCTTCATCTTCTTTTTCTTCTTTTTCTTCTTCTTCTTCATCTTGTTCTTCTCCTTCTTCTACTTCTTCTTCTTCTTCTCCTTCTTCTTCATCTACTTCTTCTTCTTCTACTTCTTCTTCCTCTTCTTCTTCTTCTCCTTCTACTCCTTCCTTTTTTTTTACTTCTTCTTCTCCTTCTTCTTTTCTTGTTCTTGTTCTTGTTCTTCTTCTTCATCATCATCTTCTTCTTTTTTCTTCATCTTCCACTTCTTCTTCTTCTTCTTCTTCTACTTCTTCTTGTCCTTATTTTTCTTCTACTTCTTTGTCTCCTTCTTCTTCATATTCTTCCTCTTCTTCTTCTTCTTCTCCTTCTTCTTCTTCTTCTTCTTCATCTTCTTCTACTTCTTTCCTCTACTTCTTCCTCTTCTTCTTTTTCTTCTTCTTCTTCTAATTTTCTTCTACTTCTTCTTCTCCTTCTTCCTCTTGTACTACTTCTTCTTCTCCTTCTTCTTTTTCTTCTTCTTTTTCTTATTCTTCTTCTTCTTTTGCTACTTCTTTTTCTTCTTCTCCTTCTTATTCTTCATCACCTTCTTCTTCTTCTTTTTGTTCTTCTTCATCTTCTTCTTCTTCCTCCTCTTCTTTTTCTTCTACTTCTTCTTCTTAATCCTCTTCTGTTCTTCTTCTTCTACTTCTTCTTCTTCTTCTACTTCTCTTTCTTCCTCCTCTTCTTCTTCAACTCGTTCTTCTTAATCTTCTTTTTCTTTTTCTTCCTCTTCTTGTTCTTCCTCACCTTCTTCTTTCTCTTCTTATTCTTTTTCTTCTACTACTACTATTACTTGTTCTTCTTCTTCTTCGTCATCTTCTTCTTCTCCTTCTTTTTCTTCTACTTCTTCTTCTCTTTCTTCTTTTTCTTCTTCTTGTTCTTCTTCTACTTCTTCTTCTTCTTCTTATACTTCTTGATCTTGTTCTTCTTTTTCTCCTTCTTCTTCTTCTTCTACTACTTCTTTTTATCCTTCATCCCCTTCTTCATCTTCTTCTTCTTCATCATCACCATCTTCTTCTGCATCTCATTCTTGTTTTTCCTCCTCTTCTTCATCTTCTTCTTCTTCTTCTTCTTCTTTTTCTTCTTCTTCATCTTCTTTTTGTTCTTCTTCTTCTTTTTCTTCTTCTTCTTCTTCTTCTCCTTCTTCTTATTCTACTTCATCACCTTCTTCTTCTTCTTCTTCTTCATCATATGCATTCTCATCTTCTTCTTCTTCTTCTTCTTCTTCCTCCCTTTCTTCTTCTTCTTCTTCTTCTTCTTCTTCTGCTTCTTGTTATTCTTCTTCTTCTTCTTCTTCTTTTCTTCTTCCTCTTCTTTTACTGCTTTAACATCTTCTTCTTTTAATTCTTCTTTTTCTTTTTCTTATGCTTCTTTTGTGTTCTCCTTCTCCTTTATTCATTCTTCTTCATCTCCTTCTTCTTCTTCTTCTACTTCTTCTTCCTATTCTTCTTCTTTTTCATATTCTTCCTCTTCGCCTTCTTGTTCTTCATCTTCATCTTCTTCTTCTTCATCTTCATCTTCATCTTCATCTTCTTCATCATCAAGATCTTCTTCTTCTTCTTCTTCTACTCCTTCTTCCACTTCTTCTACTTCTTCTTATTCTTCATTTTCTTCTCCTTCTCCTTCTTCTCCTTCCTCTTCCTCTCCTTCTTCTTCTACTTCTTATTCTTCTTTTTCTTCTTCTTTTTCATTTTCTTCTTCTTCTTCTTCTTCTTCTTCTTCTTCTTGTTTTTCTCCTTCTCCT
>JAIUJO010002599.1:5000-7500 GCA_023846275.1 Vanilla planifolia | reverse complement strand
TCCTCTTCTTCTTCCTATTCTTCTTCTTCTTCTACTATTTCTACTTCTTCTTCTTTTTTTTTCTTCTTCTTCTTCTTCTTCTTCTTCCTCTTTTTCTTCTTCTTCTTCTTCTTCTTCTTTTACTACTACTTCTCTTTCTTTTTCTTCATCTTTTTCTTCTTCTTTTTCTTCTTCTTCTTCTTCTTCATCGTCAACTTCTTTTTTTCCTTCTTCTTCTTATACTTCTTCTTTCCTTTCTCCTTCATTACTTTCTTCATCTTCTTCTTCTTATTCTTCTTCTTCTTCTTCTTCTTCATCTTTTCTTCTTCTTCTTCACCATCATCATTTTCTTCTTTTTCTTCTTTTTCGTCTTCTTCTTCCACCTCTTCATCTTATTTTTCTTCTTTATCTTTTCTTTCTTCATCTTCTTCCTCTCCATCTTCTTCTTCTTCATCCTCTTCTTCTTTTTCTTCTTCTTCTTTTTCTTCTTCTCCCTATTTTTCTACTTCTGCTTCTTCCTCTTTTTCTTCTTCTTCTTCTACTTCTACTTCTTCTTCTTCTTCTTCCACTTCTTCTTTTTCTTCTTCTTCTTTTTTTTCACCTTCCCTTTCTTCTCCTTCTTCTTCTTCTCCTTCTCCTTCTTCTTCTACTACTTCTTCCCTTTATTATTCTTCATCCTCTTCTTCATCTTCTTTATCTTCTTCTTCTTCTTCTTCATCATCTTCTTCATTTTCTTCATCATCATCATCATTTTCTTCATATTCTTCTTCATCTTCTTCCTCTTCTTCTTCTTCTTCTTCTACTTCTTCTTCTTCCTCTTTTTCTTCTTCTCCTTCTTCTCTCGTTCTTCTCCTTGTCATCCTTTTTATTCTTCTTCTTCTTCTTCTTTATCTCCTTTTTCTTCTTTTTGTTCTTTTTCTTCTTCATCTTCTTCTTCATCTTCCTCTTCTTCTTCTTCTTCTTCTTCTTCGCACTCTTCTTAATCTTCTTCTTCTTTTTCTTCTTCTTCTTTTTCTTCTTCTTCTTTTTCTTCTTCTTCTTCATCTTCTTCTTCTTCTTCTTCTTCTTCTTCTTTGACTTCTTCTTCATCTTCTTCTGCTTTTTATTCTTCTTCTTCCTCTTCTTCTTCTTCCTCTTTGTCTTCTTTTCTTGTTATTCTTCATCATCATCATCTTCTTCTTCTACTTCTTCTTCTTCTTCTTCTTTTTCTTCTTCTTCTTCCACTTGTTCTTCATTTTCTTCTTTATCTTCTCCTTCTTCATCTTCTTCCTCTCCATCATCTTCCTCTTCTTCCCCTTCTTCTTCTTCTTCTTCTTCTTCTTCTTCTTCCTTTTTTTCTTCCTCTTCTTCTCCTTCTGCTTCTTCTTCTGCATCTTCATCTTCTCCTTTTTTTTCTTCATCTTCTACTTCTACTTCTTCTTCTTCAACTTCTTCTTTTTCTTCTTCTTCCTCTTCTTTTTCTTCAACTTCTCCATCTTCTTCTTCTTCTTCTTCTTCTCGTTCTTCTTTTTATTCTTCTTCTTCTTCTTCTAATTCTAATTCTTCTTCTTTCCTTTGCTCTTTTTAATAATCATCTTCTTCATCATCTACTTCTTCTTCTTCTCTTCTTCTTTTTCTTCTTCTTCTTCTTCTTCCTCTAATTCTTCTTCTTCTTCTTTTTCTTCATCTTCTTCCTCTTCTTCTTCCTATCTTCTTCTTCTTCTACTGCTTCTACTTCTTCTTCATATTTTTTCTTCTTCTTCTTTTACCCCTACTTCATCTTGATCTTCTCCTTCTCCTTCTTTTTCTTTTTTCTTCTTCTTCTTCTTCTTTTTATTCTACTTCATCATTTCCTTCTTCTTGTTCGTTTTCATTTTCTTCTTCTTCTTCTTCTTCATCTTCTTCTTTTCTCCTTCAATTTCTTCATCATCTTCTTCTTCTTCTTCTTCTCTTTCTTCTTCTTCTTCTTCTTCGTGTTTTCTTTTTCTTAATTTTTTTCTTCTTCTTCTTCTTCTTCTTCTTCTTCCCGTTCTTTTTTTCTTCTTCTTCTTCTTCTTCTTCTTATTCTTCTTCTTCTTCGTCTTCTCCTTCTCCATCTTCTTCTTCTTCATGTTCTTCTTCTTCTTTTTATTCTTTTTCTTCTACTTCTTCTTCTTCTTCTTCTTCTTCTTCTCTTCCTCCTCCTCCTCCTCCTTCTTCTACTTCTTTTTGTTCTTCTTCTTCTTCTTTTTCCTTTTCTTCTTTTTCTTTTTCTTCTTCTTCTTCTTCTACTACTTCTTCTTCTTCCGTTTCTTCTTCTTCTTCTACTTCTTCATCTTGTTCTTCTCCTTCTACTTTTCTTCTTCTTCTTCTTCTACTACTTCTTCGCCCTGTTTTTCTTCTTCTTCTTATTCTTCTTCTTTCTTCTGGTACTTCTTCTTCATCTTCTTCTTATTCATGTTCATATTATTCTTCTTCTTCTTCTACTCCTTTTTTTCTACTTCTTCTTCTCCTCCTCCTCCTCCTTCTTCTTCTTCTTCTACTTCTTCTTCTTCTTCTTCTT
>JAIUJO010002719.1:35000-37500 GCA_023846275.1 Vanilla planifolia | reverse complement strand
AAAAGAAGTGGAAGAAGGAGAAGAATGAGAAGAAGAAGAAGAAAGAGAAGAAGAAGAAGGAGAAGAAGGAAAAGAAGAAGAAGAAGAAGAAGGAGAAGAAGAAGAAGAAGAAGAAGAAGATGAATAAGATTAAGAAGAAGAAGATGGAGAAGAAGAAGAAGAAGAAGAAGAAAAAGAAGATGAAGAAGAACTGGAAGTAGAAGAATCAGAGAAAGAAGTAGAGAAGAAGAAGAAGAAGAAGGATAACAAGAAGGTGGAGGAGAAGAAGAAGAAGAAGAAGAAGAAGAGGAAGGAGGAGAAGAAGGAGGTGAACAAGAAGAAGATGAAGAATGAGATGAAGTAGAGTAAAAAGAAGAAGAATAATAATAACAAGAATAAGAATAAGAGAAAGAAGAAGGACAAGAAGAAGAATTTTAGAAAGAAGAGGAAGAAAAAGGAGAACAAGATGAAGAAGAATAAGAAGTAGAAGAAGAAGAAGATTTGAAAGAAGAAGAAGAAGAAAATGATGATGATGAAGAAGAGGAAGAAGAAGACGAAGAAGAAGATGTGAAAGAAGAAGAAGAAAAAGGTGATGATGAGGAAGAGGAAGAAGAAGAAGAAGAAGAAGAAGAAGAAGTAGAAGAAGAAGAAGAGGAAGAAGAAGAAGAAGGGGAAGAAGAAGAAGAAAATGATGATGATGATGAAAATGATTAGGAAGTAGAGGAACAGAACAAGAAAAAGGAAGAGAAGAAGGAGGTGAAGGAGAAGGAGGATAAGAAGAAGAAGAAGAAGAAGAAGAAGAGGTTGAAGAAGAAGAAGAAAAAGAGGAAGAATAAGAAGAGGAGGAAGAAGAAGAAGAAAAAATAATAAATTGAAGAAAAAGAAGAAAAAGAGGAAGATAATAAAGAAGATGAAAAAAAAGAAGAACAAGCAGAAGAAGAAGAAGAGAAAAGAAGAAGAAGAAGAAGAAGAAGAAGACAAAGAAGAAGAAGGAGAATCAAAAGAAGGAGAAGAAGATGAACAAGAAGATGGACAAGAAGGAGAAAACAGAAGAAGAAGAAGAATGAGAACAAGAAGAATAAGAAAAAGAAAAACAGGAAGAAGAAGAGGGAGAAGAAGAAGAAGAAGTAGAAGAAGTAGGACAAGATGAGGGAGAAGGAAAAGAAGACGAAAAACAAGAAGAAGAAGAAGAAGAAGAAGAAGAAGAAGAAGAAGAATGACGTGAAGAAGGAAAAGACTAAGAGGAAGAAGAAGAAGAGGAAATAGAAGAAGAGGAAGAAGAAATTGAAGAAGAAGAAAGAGAAGAGGAAGAAGAACAAGAAGAAGTAGTGAAAGAAGAAGAGAAGAAGAATAAGAATATGAAGATGAAGAAGAAGAAGAAGAAGAACAAGAACAAGAAGGAGGAGAAGAATAAGAAGATGATGATGAAGAAGAAGAAGAGAAAGAAGAAGATGTAAAAAGAAGAAGAAGAAAAGAAGAAGAAGGAGAAGAAGAAGGACAAGAAATAAAAGAAAAAGAACAAGAAAAAGAAGAAGACGAAGAAGAAGAATAACAAAAAGGATAACTAGAAGGAGAAGAAGAAGTAAAAGAAGTAGAATGGGAACAGAAAGAAGAGTAAAGAAGAAGATGAAGAAGAAGAAAAAGAAGTATAAGAAAAAGAAGAAAAATGAGGAGGATAATAAGAAGAGGAAAGAGAAGAAGAAGAAGAAGATGATGATGATGTATTAGTAGTAGTAGAGGAAAAACAACAAGAAGATGAAGAAGAAGTCGAAGAAGGTGAAGTAGAGGGAGGAGAAGAAGAAGGAGAAGTGGAACAAGAAGTAGATGGAGAAGAAAAAAGAGAAGAAGAACAAGAAGAAGGAGAGTGAGAAATGGAAGAAGAAGAAGAAGTAAAAGAAGAAGAAGAAGAAGAAGAGGAAGAAGAAGAAGAATTATGAGAGGAAGAAGAAGAAGAAAAAAAAAAGGAAGAAGAAGAAGAAGATGAAGAAGAAGAAGAATAAGTTGTAGATGTTGTAGAAGAAGAAGATTAAGTTGTAGAAATAGAAGAAGAAGAAGGTGAAGAAGAAGAAGATGATGAAGAAGATGAAGAAGAAAAAGAAAGAAGAAGAAGTAAAAGAAAAAGAAGTAGAAGAAGGTGGTGGAGGAGTCGGAGGACAAGGAGCAGAAGAACATGGAGAAGGAGAAGAAGTAGGAGGAGAGGAAGAAGAAGAAGTAGAAGAAGAAGAAGAAGATGATGATGATGATGATGACGTAGAAGTAGAAGAAGAAAAAGAAGAATAACTAGTAACAGTAGTTGTAGTAGTAATAGTAGAAGAAGAAGAAGTGGAAGAATTAGAAGAAGAAGGAGAAGGAGAAGAAGGAGAACAAAAAGGAGTAGAAGAAGAAAAAGAAGTAGAAGAAGTAGAGGAAAAGGAAAAAAAAAGAAGAAGATGATTAAGAAAAAGAAAAAGAAGAAGAAGAATAAGACAAAAATGTAGAAGAAAAAAGAAGTAGAAGAAGAAGAAAAAGAAGAAGAAGGAGA
>JAIUJO010002719.1:30000-32500 GCA_023846275.1 Vanilla planifolia | reverse complement strand
AGGAGTAGTAGTAGAAGAAAAAGAAGAAAAAGGAGAGAATTAAGAAGGGGAAGAAGAAGAAGAAGAAGGAAAAGGAGGAAACAAAGAAGTAGAAAAAGAAGAATGAGTAGAAAATGAAAAATAAGAAGAAGAAGAAGAAGTAATAGTAGTACTAAAAGAAGAAGAAGAAGAAGAAAGAGAAGAAGAAGGAGGAGAAGAAGAAGAAGAAGAAGAAGAAAATGAAGGACAAAGATGAAGGAGAGGAAGAAGAAGGAGAAGAAGAAGAACAAGAAGGACAAGAAGAAGGAGAAGAAGAGGAGGAAGAAGAAGAAAAAGAAGATGAAGAAAAATAAGTAGAAGAAGAAGAAGAAGAAGAAGAAGAAGAAGAAGAAGAACATGGGGAAGAAGAAGGAGAAGAAGAAGAAGGGAAGAAGATGAAGAAGGAGAAGAAGAAAAAGAGAAAGAAGAAGAAAAAAAAGTACAAAAATGAAGAAGAAGAAGAAAAAAAAATAAGGAAGAGGAGGAGGAGAACAAGAAATAAAAGAAGAAGAGAAGAAGAAGAAGAAGAAGAAGAAGAAGAAGAAGAAGAAGATGAAGAATAAGAATCAGAAAAAGAAGAAGAAGAAGAAGAAGAAGAAGAGGAAGAGGAAGAGGAAGAAGTAGACGAAGAAGAAGAAGAAGAAGAGGAAGCAGAAGAAGAAAAAGAAGAAGAAGAAGAAGAAGAAGATAATAAAGAAGAAGAAGAAGTAGAAGATGATGATGATGATGATGAAGCAAAAGAAGAAGAAGAAGAGGAAGAAGACAAAGAAGAAGAAATTAGAGGAGGAGAAGAAGAGCAAAAACGAAGGATAACAATAAGAGGAAGACCAAGAAAAAGAAGTAGTAGAAAGATAAGAAGATGAAGAAGAAGAGAAGGAAGAAGAATCAGAAGAAGAAAAGAGGAAGAAGTTGTAGTAATAATAGTAGTAGTAGTAGTAGCAGAAGAAGAAGAAGGAGAAGGAGAAGGAGAAGAAGAAAAAGAAGTAGTAGTCATAATTGAAGAAGAACAGTAAGTAGAAGAAGAAGAAAAAAAAGGAGAAGAAGAAGTTGTAGAAGAAGAAGGAGAATAAGATAAAGTAGAAGAAGAAAGAGAAGAAGGAGAAAAAGTAGAAGAAGCAGAAGAGGAAGAAGACGGGAAAGAAGTGGAAGAAAAAGAAAGAAATGGAGGAGAAGAAGAAGAAGGGCAAGAAGAAGAATAAAAAGATTAGAAGAGAAGAACAAGAAGAAGATGAGGTGGAAGAAGAAGGGGAAGAAGAAGAAAAAGAGTATGAAGAAAAAGAAGAATAATAGGTAGAAGTATAAGAAGAAAGGAAGGAAGAAGAATAAGAAGAAGTGGAAGAAGAAAAAGAAGAAGAAGAAGAAAAAGAACAAGGAGAAGAAGTGGAAGAAGAAGAAGAAGAAGAAGAAGAAGATGACAAAGAAGAACAAGATGTAGAAGAAGAAGATGATGAAAGAGAAGAAGATGAAGAAGGAGAAGGAGAAGGAGAAGGAGAAGAAGAAGAAGAAGGAGAAGATGAAGAAGAAAGAGAAGAAGAAGAAGAAGAAGGAGAAGATAAAGAAGAAAGAGAAGAAGAAGAAGAAGAAGAAGAAGCAGAAAGAGAAGAAAGAGAAGAAGAAGAAGAAGAAGAAAAAGAAGAAGAAGAAGAAATATGAGAAAAAGAAGAAGTGTAAGGAGAAGAAGAAGAAGAAAATGATGAGGGAGAAGAATAGGAGAAAAGAAGAAGATGGAGAAGGAGAAGGAGAAGATAAAGAAGAAGAAGAAGAAAAAGGAGAAGCAGATGGAGAAGGAGAAGAAGAAGAAGGCGTAGAAGAACAAGAAGAAGAAGAAGAAGATGATGAAGAAGAGGAAGAAGAAGAAGAAGATGAAGAAGAGAAAGAAGTAAAAGAAGTAGAATAGAAGAAGAAGAAAATGAAGAAGAAGAAGAAGATTAAGAAGAAGAAGAAGAAGAAGAGAAGAAGAAGAAGAAGAAGGAAGGAAGAAGAAGAAGAAGAAGAAGAGGAAGAAGAAGAAGAGAAAAAAGAAGTAGAAATGGAAGATGAAGAAGAAGAAGAGAAGAGGAAGAAGAATAAGAAGCAGAAGACGAAAAAAGAGGAAGACAAAGAAGAAGGATAAGAAGAAGAATAAGAATAATAATAATTGGAAGAAGAAGAATAATCAGAAGAAGAAGAACAAGCACAAGAAGAAGAAGAAGAAGAAGAAGTACAATGAGAAGAAGTAGGAGAACGAAGAAGAAGAAGAAAAATAAGATGTTGATGAAGAAGAAGAAGAAGAAGAAGGATGATGAAGAAGAGGTAGAAGAAGAAGAAGAAGAACAAGAAGAAGACGAAGAAGGAGAAGAAGAAGTGGAAGAAGAAGAAGAAGAAGAAGAAGAAAAAGTAGAAGAAGTAGAGAAAGAAAAATAAGAAGATGAAGAAGAAAAAGATTAAGAGGAGGAAGAAGAAAAAGAAATAGAAGAAGAAAAATAATAATAATAATTATAAT
>JAIUJO010002719.1:12500-17500 GCA_023846275.1 Vanilla planifolia | reverse complement strand
AAGTCATTGAAGAAAAAGAAGAAGAATAATAAAAGAAGAAAAAGAAGAAGAAGAACAAGAAGAAAAAGAAGAACAGGAAGATATTGAAGAGGAAGAAGAAAATAGAGAAGAAGAAGAAGAAGAAGTAGAAGAACAAGAAGAGAAAGACAAAGAAGAAGTAAAAGAAGAAGAAGAAGAAGAAGGAGAAGGGGAAGAAGGAGAAGAAGAAGAAGAAGAAGAAAGAAAAGAAGGAAAAGAAGAAGAAGAAGAAGAGGAATACAAAGAAGAAGAAGTATAAGAAGTCAAATAAGAAGAAGAAGAAGAAGAAGATCTAAAAGAAGAAGGAGGAGGAGAAGAAGAAGAAAAAGAAGTAGTAGTAGATTAAGAAGAAGCAGAAGAAGAGGAAGAAGACGAAGAAGAAAGAAGAAGAAGAAGAAGAGGAAGAATCAAAAGAAGAGAAAGAAGAAGAAGAAGAAGAAGAAGAAGAAGAAGAAGAAGAAGAAGGATAACAAGAAGAGAGAAGAGAAGGAAAAGAAGAAGAATAGGAGGAAGGAAAAGAAGGAGAAAAAGAACTAGAAGAATGAGATGAACAAGAGTAAGAAGAAGAAGAAGAATGAGAACAAGAATAAGAATAAGAGAAAGAAGACAGAGAAGAAGAAGAATATGAGAAAGAAGATGAAGGAGAAAAAGAACAAGAAGATGAAGAATAAGAAGAAGAAGAAGAAGTGAAAGAAGAACATTAGAAAAAGAAGAAGAAGAAGAAGAAGCATAAGAAGAAGAAGAAGAAGAAGAAGAAGATAAAGAAGAAGAAGAAGAAGAAGAAGAAGTGGAAGAAGGAGAAGCATGAGAAAAAGAAGAAGAAGAAGAAGAAGGACAAGGAGATGGAGGAGGAGAAGATGAAGATAATGATGAAGAAGAAGAACAAGAAATTTGAGAAGAGGGAGAAGAAGAAGAAGAAGAAGAAGAAGAAAAATAAGAAGATTAGAAAGAAGAAGAAGAAGTTGAAGAAGAAGAAGGAGAAGAAGATGGAGAAGAAGAAGGAGAAGAGGGACAACAAGTAGGAGAAGAAGATCAAGAAGAAGAAGAAGAAGAAGAAAAAGAAGTGGAAGAAGAAGAATAGAAACAAGAAGAGGAAGAATAAGAAGAAGAAGATGATGATGATGATGATAAAGGAGAAGGAGAAGAAGAAGAAGAAGAAGAAAAGAAGAAGTAGAATAAGTAGAAAAAAAAGAAGAAGATTTAGTAGAAACAGTAGTAGTAGTAGTAGTTATAGTATTAGTAGTAGTAGTAGTAAAAGAAGAAGAATAAGAAGAAAAAGAAGAAGGATAAGGAGAAAATGAAGAAGCAGAAGAAGATGTAAGAGTAGAAGAAGGAGAAGTAGAAGAAGAAGAAGAAGAAGAAGAATGAAAAGAAGAAGGAAAACAAGAAGATGATGAAGAAGAAGAAGAACAAGTGGAAGAAGAAGAAGTCATTGAAGAAGAAGAAGAAGAATAAGTAAAAGAAGAAAAAGAAGAAGAAGAAGAAGAAGAAAAAGAAGAACAGGAAGATATTGAAGAAGAAGAAGAAAATGGAGAAGAAGAAGAAGAAGAAGCAGAAGAACAAGAAGAGAAAGAAAAAGAAGTAGAAGAAGAAGAAGAAGAAGAAGAAGGAGAAGGGGAAGAAGGAGAAGAACAAGAACAAGAAGATAGAGAAGAAGGAAAAGAAGAAGAAGAAGAAGAGGAATACAAAGAAGAAGAAGTGTAAGAAGTCAAATAAGAAGAAGAAGAAGAAGAAGATGTAAAAGAAGAAGAAGAAGGAGGAGAAGAAGAAGAAGAAAAAGAAGAAGTTGTAGTAGATTAGGAAGAAGTAGAAGAAGAAGAACAAGACGAAGAAGAAAGAAGAAGAAGAAGAAGAGGAAGAATCAAAAGAAGAGAAAGAAGAAGAAGAAGAAGAAGAAGAAGAAGAAGGATAACAAGAAGAGAGAAGAGAAGAAGAAGAAGAATAGGAGGAAGGAAATGAAGGAGAAAAATAACTAGAAGAATAAGATGAACAAGAGTAAGAAAAAGAAGAAGAATGAGAACAAGAATAAGAATAAGAGAAAGAAGGCAGAGAAGAAGAAGAATATGAGAAAGAAGATGAAGGAGAAGAAGAACAAAAAGATGAAGAATAAGAAGAAGAAGAAGAAGAAGAAGAAGAAGAAGATGTGAAAGAAGAACATTAGAAGAAGAAGAAGAAGAAGAAGAAGAAGAAGAAGAAGAAGAAGAAGAAGAAGAAGATAAACAAGAAGAAGAAGAAGAAGAAGATAAACAAGAAGAAGAAGAAGAAGAAGAAGAAGAAGAAGGAGAAGGAGATGGAGGAGGAGAAGATGAAGATAATAGTGAAGAAGAAGAAGAAGAAGAAAGAAGAAGAAGAAGTAGTAGTAATAGTAGAAGAAGAAGAAGAAAAAGAAGAAGAAGAAGAGGAAGAATAAGATGAAGAAGAAGAGGAAGAAGAATAAGAAAAAGAAGAAGAAGAAGAGGAAAAAGAAGAAGAGGATGTACTAATAGTAGCAGAAGAAGAAGAAGAAGAAGAAGTGGAAGAATAAGGTGATGAAGAAGAAGAAGAAGAATAAGAAAAAGAAGAACAAGAAGAAGAGGAAGAAGAAGAAGAGGATGTACTAGTAGTAGCAAAAGAAGAAGAAGAAGAAGAAGAAGAATATGGAGAAGAAGAAGAAAGAGAAGAAGAATAATAGGAAGATGGTGAAGAAGAAGAAGAAGAAGAATTGGAAAAAGTGGAAGAAAAAGAGGAAGAATCAGAAGATGAAGAAGAAGAAGAAGAAGAAGGTGGAGAAGAAAAAGGAGAAGAAGGATAAGAAATTGGAGAAGAAGAAGAAGAAGAAGAAAAATAAGGAGATGAAGAAAAAGAAGTAGGAGAGAAGTGGAAGAAGAAGAAGAAGAAGAAGAAGAAAAAGAAGAAGAAGACGAAGATGAAGAAGAAAAACAAGAAGAGGAAGATGATGATGTTGAAGAAGAGGAAGAAGCTGAAAAGAACAACAAAAAGAAGGAGACGAAGAAGCCGTAGGAGAAGGAAGACCAGAAGAAGAAGAAGAAGATGAACAAGAAGAAGTAGTTGAAGAAGACGAGGAAGAAGAATAAGAAGAAGAGGAAGAAGAAGAAGAAGAAGAAGAAGAAGAAAAAGAAGAATAAGTAAAAGAAGAAGAGGAAGAACTAGCAAAAGAAGAAGAAGAAGATGAGAAAGAAGAAGAAGATGAAGAAGAAGAAGATGAAGAAGAAGAAGTAGAAGTACAAGAAGAAGACTAAGCAGTAGAAGAAGAAGAAGAAGAAGAAGAAGAAGAAGATGAAGAAGAAGAAGAAGAAGAAGTAGAAGAAGAAGAAGAAGGTGAAGAAGAAGAAGAAGGTGAAGAAGAAGAAGAAGAAAGAGGTGGAGAAGAAGGAGAAGCACAAGAAGAAGAAGAAAAAGAAGAAGAATTACAAGAAGAAGAACAACAAGAAGAAGAATAAGATGATGAAGAAGTCAAAGTAAAAGAAGAACAATAAGAAGAAGAAGGGGAAAGAGAAGAAGAAGAGGAAGAAGTAGAAGAAGGAGAATATGAAGAAGAAGAAAATGTAGTAGAAGAAGGAGAAGAAGAAGAAGATGAAGAAGAAATAACAGAAGAAAAAGAAAAACAAGGAGAAGTAGAATAAGAAGAAGAAGAAGAAGAAGAAAGAGAAGAAGAAGAATAAGAAGAAGAAGAAAAGGATGGAGAAGAAGACGAAAAAGATGAAAATGAAGAAGAAGAAGAAGAAGAATTAGAATTAGAAGTAGAAGAAGAAGAATAATAAGAAGAAGAAGACGAAGAAGAAGAAGATGTAGAAGAAGAAGAAGAAGAAGAAGAAGTAGAAGATGATGATGATGTCGTGGAAGAAGAAGAGAAAGAGGACGAAGAAGAGGTATATGAAAAAGAAGAAGAAGAAGAAGAAGATGAAGTAGTAGAAGAGAAGAAGAACAAGAAGAAGAGGAAGATGAAGAAGAAGAAGAAAAGGAAGGGGAGGAAGAAGAAAATGAAGAAGAAGAAGAAGTAGATGATGATGATGTTCAATAAGAAGAAGAAGAAAAATGAGAAGAAGAAGAAAAATGAGAAGAAGAAGAAGGTAAAGAAGAAGAAGAAGAAGGAGAAGAAGTGGTAAAAGAAGAAGAAGAAGAAGAGGTAGAAAGAAAGCAGGAAGAAGATAAAGAAGAAGAGGAAAAACAAGAAAAAGAAGAAGATAAAGAAGAAGAGATAGAAGGAAAAGAAGAAGTACAAGAAAAACAAGAAGAAGTAGTAGTAGTTGAAGAAGAAGAAGAAGAAGAGGAAGAAGAAGATGAAAAGTAATAAAAAGAAAAAGAAGAGGAGGAAGAAGAATAAGAATAATAATAAGAAGAAGAGAAGGAAGAGGAAGAAGATGAAGAAAGGGAAGTAGAAGAGGAATAAGAAGTAAAAGAAGATGAAGAAGATGACGAAGAAGAAGAAGAAGAAGAAGAACAAGAAGAAGTAGTAGAAGAAAAAGAATTGGAAGAAGAAGAAGAAGAAGAAAATGATAAAGATGAAGAAGAAGAGGAAGAAGAAGAAAAAGAAGAAGAAGAAGAAGAGGAAGAAGAAGAAGAAGAAGAAGACGAAGAAAGGGAAGGAGAAGATGAAGAACAAGAGGAAGACGAACAAAAAAAAAGAAGAAAAAGAAGCAAAAAAAGTACGAGAAGAAGAGGAAGAAGAAAATTTAGAAGAAGAAGATGATGAAGATGACATTCAATAAGAAGTAGAAGAAAAATGAAAAGAATAAGAAGAAGAAGGAGGAGGAGGAGGAGGAGGAGAAGAAGAAGAAGAAGAAGAACAAAGTGAAGAACAAGAAGAGGTAGAAAAAGAAGAAGGAGAAGATTAAGAAGAAGAAGAAGACGACGAAGAACAAGAAGAGGTAGAGGGAGAACAAAAAGAAGAAGATGAAGAAGAGGAAGAAGAAGAAATAAAGAATAAGAAGTAGAAGTAAAAGAAGAAGAAGAAGAAGAACAGGAAGTTGTAGTAGTAGTAG
>JAIUJO010002719.1:5000-7500 GCA_023846275.1 Vanilla planifolia | reverse complement strand
GAAGAAGAAGAAGAAGAAGAAAAACTAGTAGAAAAAGAAGAAGTAGAAGACGAATAAGAAGAAGAAGAGGAGGAAGAAAAAGAAGAAGAAGAAGAAGAAGATGATGATGGTGATGAATGAGAAGAAGAAATAGAAGAAGAACAAAAAGAACAGTAAGAATAAGAAGTAGTAGTAGAAGAAGAAGAAGAAGAAGAAGAAAAAGAAAAAGAAGTAGGAGAAGATGAAGAAGAAGAAAAGGAAGAAGAAGAAAATGATGCAGAAGAAGAAGACGAAGATGAAGAGGAAGACGAAGAAGAAGAAGAAGAAGATGAAAAGAAGCAGAAGAAGTAAAAGAAGAAGTGGAAGGAGAAAATTAAGAAGAAGACGATGATGAATGAGAAGAAGAAGAAAATTGAGAAAAAGAAGAACAAAAAGAAGAAGGAGAAGATGTAGAAGAAGAAGAAGAAGAGGAAAAAGAAGAAGAAGATGAAGGAGGAGAATAAGAAGAAGAAGAAGAAGAAGGAGAAGAAGAAGAAGAAGAATGAGAAGAAGTGGAAGTAGTAGTAGAAGAAGAAAAAGAAGAAGAGGAAGAAGAAGAAGAAGTAGTGCTAGCAGGAGAACAAGAAGAGGAAGAAGAAGAAGAGAATGTAAAAGAAGAAGATGAAGAATAAGAAGAAGTAAAGGAAGTGTAGTATTAGTAGTAGTTGTAAAAAAAGAACAACAAAACGAAGAAAGAAGAAGAAGAAGAAGAAGAACAAAATGATGAAGATCAAGTAGAAGAAGAAGGAGAAGGAGATGAAGCAGAAGAAAAAGAAGAAGAAGAAGAAGAGGAAGAAGAAAAGGAAGAAGAAGAAGAAAAAGAAGAGGATGAAGACAAAGAATAAGAATGAGAAGATTAAAAAGAAGAAGAAATAGAAGAAGAATAGGAAGAAGAAGAAGAAAAAGAAGAAGAAGATGATGAAGAAAAAGTAGTAGTAGAAGAAAAAGAAGAAAAAGAAGGGGGAGGAGAAGAAGAAGAAGAAGAAAAAGAATAATAATAATAATAATAATAATAATAATAATAAGGAGAAGAAGATGAGAAGGAGGAAGAAGAAGAACAAGGAGAAGAAGAAGAACAAAAGGACGAGGAAGAAGAAGAAAAAGTAGTAGAAGCGAAAGAAGAAATAGAAGAAGAGGACGAAGAAGAAGAAGAAGAAGAAGAGAAAGAAGAAAAGAATAAATAAAGGAGGAAGAAGAAGGAAAAGAAGAAGAGCAAGAACAAGAAGAAAAATGAAAAGATGTAGAAGAAGAAGAAGAAAAAGAAAAAGAAAATGAATAAGAAGAAGAATAAGAAGAAAAATGAGTAGAAGAGGAAGAAAAAGAAGAAGAAAAAGTAGAAGCAGAAGAAGAAGAAGACGAAGAAGAAGAAGAGGAAGAAGAAGAACAAGAAGAGAAGGAAGGAGAAGAAGAAGAAGATGAAGAAGAAGAAGATTAGGAAGAAGAAAAAGAAGAAGAAGAAGAATAAGAGGAAGAGGAAGATGAAAAAGATGAAGAAGAAGAAGATAAAGAAGAGAAGGAAGAAGAAGAAGAAGGTGAGAAAGAAGAAGAAGAAGAAGAAGATGTAAAAGGAGAAGAAGAAGTAGAAGATGTAGAGGAAGAAGAAGAAGAAAAAGAAGTAGTAGTAGTAGTCGTAGAAGAAGAAGAACAAGAGGAAGTCAAAGAAGAACAAGAAAAGAATAAGAAGCAGATGAAGAAGTAGAAGAAGAGGAAGAAGAAGAAGGTTAAGAATAGGAAGAAGATGAAAAAGAAGAAGAAGAAGAAGAAGAAGAAGATGAAGAAGAATAAGAAGAAGCTGAAAAAGAAGAAGAAGAAGAAGAAGAAGAAGAAGAAGAAGTATAAGTTGATGATGAATAAGAAGAAGAAGAAGAAGTAGAACAAGAAGAAGAAGCAGAAGAAGATGAAGGAGAAGAAGAAGAAGGCAAAGAAGGAGAAAGAGAAGAAGAAGAAGAAGATGATGATGATGATGAAGAAGAAGAAGAAAAACAGGAGGAAGAAGAAGAAGAAGAAGAAGAAGATGAAGAAGAAGAAGACGATAACGAAGAAGTAGAAGTGCAAGAAGAAGAAGAAGAAGAAGAAGAAGTAGAAGAGGTAGAAGAAGAAGAAGAAGAAGACGAAGAAGAAGAAGAAGAATTAAAAGAAGAAGAAGAAGAAAATGAAGAAGAAGAAGAAGAAGAAGAAGAAAAAAAAAAGAAGAAGAAGAAGAGGAAGAAGAAGAAGAAGAAGAAGAATTAAAAGAAGAAGAAGTAGAATTAAAAGAAGAAGAAGAAGAAAATGATGATGAAGAAGAAGAAGAAGAAGAAGAAAAAAAGAAGAAGAAGAAGAGGAAGAAGAAGAAGAAGAAGAAGAAGAAGAAGAAGTAGAAGAAGAACAAGAAAATGAAGAAGTAGAAGAAGAAGAAGAAAAAGAAGAAGAGAAGGATGAGGAGAAGAAGAAGAAGAAGAAGAAGAAGGAGAAGGAGAAGAAATGGAAGAAAATGAATGAG
>JAIUJO010002512.1:32500-35000 GCA_023846275.1 Vanilla planifolia | reverse complement strand
AGATGAAGAAGAAGAGGAAGAGGAAGTAGAAGAAGAAAAAGAAGAAGAAGAAGAAGAAGATTAAGAAGAAGAAAAAGAAGTAGAAGAAGAAAAAAGGAAGAAGTTGTTGAAGAAGCAAAAGAAGATGAGGACAAAGAAGAAGAAAAAGAAGAAGAAGAAGAAGAAGAAGAAGAAGAAGAAGATGATGATGATGAAGAAGAAGATGATGATGATGATGAAGAAGAAGAACATGAGGATGGAGAAGAAGAAAAGCAAGGAGACGAAGAAGAAAAAGAAAAAGATAAAGAAGAAGAAGAAGAATAAAAAGAATAAGAAGAAGAAGAAGAAGAAGAAGAAGAAGAAGAAAAATAAGAAGAAGAAGAATGATTAGAAGAAGAAGAAGAAGAAGAAGAAGGTGAAGAAGGAGAAGAAGAAGAAGAAGAAGAAGAAGAAGAGGAAGAAGAAAATGAAGAAAAAGAAGAAGGAGAAGAAGAAGAAGAAAAAAAAGAAGGATAAAAAGAAGAAGAATAATAAGAATAAGAAGAAGAAGAATATGAAGAATAAGAAGAAGAAGAAGAAGAAGAAGAAGAAGAAGAATAAGAGGAAGAAGAAGAAGAGGAAGAGGAAGAAGAAGAAGTAGAAGAAGAAGAAGAAGAAGAAGAAGAAGAAGAAGAAAAAGAAGAAGATGATGATAAAGGAGAAGAAGATGAAGAATAAGAAGAAGGAGAAGAGGAAGCAGAAGAGGAAGAAGAAGAAGAAGAAGGAGAAGAAGAAGTAGAAGAAGAAGAACACAAAAAGATCAAGAAGAACTAGAAGTAGATGAAGGAGAGGAAGAAGAAGAAGAAGAAGAAGACGAAGAAGAAGGAGTGGAAGAAGAAGGAGAATAAGACAAAGAAGAAGACGAAGAAGAAGAAGAAAGAGAGGAGGAGGAGCAAGAAGAAGAAGAAGAACAATAAGAGGAACATGAAGAAGGAGAAGAAGGATAAGTTAATGAAGAAGAAGAGGAAGAAGAAGAAGGAGAAGATGAAGAAGAAGAAGAAGAAGAGTAAGAAGAAGAAGAAGAAGAAGAATTAGATGAAGAGGAAGAAGAAGTTATTGAAGAAGAAGACAAGGAAGATGAAGAAGAGAAAGAAGAATAAGAAGAATAAGAAGAAGCAAAAGAGGATGAGGTCGAAGAAGAAGAAGAAGAAGAAGAAGATGAAGAGGTGGATGAAGAAGAAGAAGAAGATGGGGACAAAGAAGAAGAAGAAGAAGAAGAAGAAGAAGAATAAGAAGTAGTAGTAGTTGAAGAAGAAGAAGAAGAGAAGAAGAAGAAGAAGAGGAGGAGGAAGAAGAAGAAGAAGAAAAAGAAGAAGAAGAAAGACAAGAATGACAAGAAGAAGAAGAAGAGGAAGAAGAAAAAGAAGAAGAAGAAGAGGGAGAATAAGAAGATGAAAAAGAAGGACAAGAAGAAGAAGAAGTAGTAGAAGAATAAGTAGAAGAATAATACAAAGAATAAGAAGATAAAGAAGAAGAAAAAGAAGAAGAAGAAGTAGAAGATGATGATGAAGAAGAAGTATAAGAAGATGAATAGAAAGATGAAGAAGAAGAAGAAGAAGTGGATGAAGAATAAGTAGAAGAAGAAAAAGAAGATGACAAAGGAGAAGAAGATGAAGAAGAAGAAGAAGATGATGATGAAGATTGGGAAGAAGAAGAAGAAGAAGAAGAAGAAGGTGGAGGAGAAGAAGAAGGTGAATAAAAAGGCAAATAAGTAGATGTAGAGGTAGAAGAAGATAGAGAAAAAGAACAAGAAGAAGAAGGGGAAGAAGTAGAAGAGCAAGAAGAAGTAGAAGAAGAAGAGGAAAAAGAAGAAGAAGGAAAAGAATAAGAAGCAGAAGTTGAAAAAGAAGAAGAATAAGAAGGAGAAGGAGAAAAAGAAGAGGAGCAAGAAGAAGTAGAAGAAGAAGAAGAAGAAGAAGTAGAAGATGAGGAAGAAGATGAAAAAGAAGGTAAAGAAGAAGAAGAAGAAGAAGAATAAGAATAAGAATAAGAATAAGCATAATAATAATAATAATAATAATAATAATAATAATAATAATAATAATAATAATAATAATAATAATAATAATAATAATAATAATAAGAAGAAGAAGGAAAAATTTTAGAAGATGAAGAAGAAGAATTAGAAGTAGATAACAAAGAAGAAGAAGAAGAAGAAGAAGAAGAAGATGAAGAGGAAGAGAAAGAACAAGATGAGGAATAATAAAATAAAGTGGAAGAAGAAGAAAAGGAAGAAGAAGAAGAGTAAAATGTATAAAACATAAAGAAGAGGAAGAAGAAGATGGAACGAAGAAGAATATGATGAAGAAAAAGACAAAGACGAAGAAGAAGAAGAAGAAAAAGAGGAAGATGATGAAGATGATGAAGACGAAGAAGAAGAAAAAGATGATGAAGAAGAAGTAGAGCAACATGTGGAGGAAGAGGAAGAAGAAGAAGAAGAAGAAGAGTAAGAAGAAGCAGAAGAATGAGAAGAAAGAGTAGA
>JAIUJO010002512.1:0-10000 GCA_023846275.1 Vanilla planifolia | reverse complement strand
TTTTACATGTTTTTTTTGGATGATGTCGGTATAAATTTTTCTGCTCTTTGTTGTCAGTTTTTGTCCTTGTTTTCTTTGTTTATTGCAATAACAAAATATTTACGCTTCCCTTTTCTATAGTTGCTTAACATTTGTGTATGTTTGATTGTTGTGTATACTAAATATGTATCATTGGTTGAGCACTGAAGCGGTAGTTAGTTGAGTGTTGTTTTAGTAACATTGAAATCTAAATATCAATACCATCTAGATACTAATACGATCTAAAATTTCTTAATTTTTTTGTTGAATATTATGCAACAAATTTTTATCGTACTATTTTAATGTCAAAATATTTTATATCTTGATGCCTACAAAATTTGAGTGATATTTATGCCATTTTTGAGTAATGCATCATAATTTTTAATAATGTAATTTAAAGATGTCATTAAACTAAATATTCAAACTCTTTAAATCACATCACATTACATAATAATGTTGATAAACAAAACACTATTAAATGTTATCATAACCTAGTCATGAACATCTTTTGTAAGACAAAAGCTAGTCTAAAATAATTAGTTGATATATATTTTTTTAGTTGGAAGTTATGACATTGAGCAACTATGAATCCCTAATAATAAGCATGAATGAAATTATAGCAGTTTGCATATTTGACAAAGCATCATAGGAGGTTGAGGAAAAAATGAGATACATGAGTAGCTAGGGAATGCAAAAGGATACTTTGAGTAATGATTTACTTGTTTTGTATTAAAAATAAAGATAGTAAAGGATAAAATTTAACATGATTTCAAATGGTTAATGAAAAAGCATTTTGGTTTTTAGTATTTAAGAACTAGAGAAAATCATCAAAATTGTGGCATCATATTGAATCATTGTTTGAGCTCACAATAAACCTATGGGATGACACATGAGCAAATATTGAGCAAGAAGAAGAAGAAGGTGAAGAGGAAGAAGAAGAGGAAGAACAAGAAGAAGAGGAAGAGAAAGAAGAAGAAAAAGTACTAGAAGAAGATGCTGATGAAGAAGAAGAAGAAGAAAAACAAGAAGAAGAAGAGGAAGAAATAGAAGGACACAAAGAAGCAAAAAAAGAAGAAGAAGAAGAACAAAAGAAGAAGTTGAAAAAGGAGAAGAAGACGAAGAAGAAGAAGGGGAAGAAGAAGAATAAGAAGAAGAAGAAGAAAGTTGTAGTAGTAGTAGTAGTAATAGTAGAAAATGTAGTAGTAGAAGAAGAAGAAGAAGGAGAAGAAGGAGAAGAAAGAGGAGAATGAGGAGAAGAAGCAGAAGAAGAAGAAGTAGAAGAAGAAGAAGAAGAAGAAGGAGAAGAAAGAGGAGAAGGAGGAGAAGAAGCAGAAGAAGAAGAAAAAGAAGAAGAAGAAGAAGAAGAAGTAGGCAAAGAAGAAGAAGAAGAAGAGAAGAAGAAGATGATGATGAAGAAGAAGAAGAACAAGATGAAGAAGAAGAGGAAAAAAAAGAAGAAGAAGACGAAAAAGAGAGAAAAAAAGAAGAAAATGAAGAAGCAGAAGAACATGAAAAAGAAATAGAAGAAGAAGGAGAAGAAGAAGAAGAAAAAGAAGAAGAAAAGAAGAAGAAGAAGAAGAAGAAGAAGAAGAAGAAGAAGATGAAGAAGAAGAAGAAGAATAATAAGAAAAAGAAGAAAAGGAAGAAGAAGAAGAAGAAGAAGAAAAAGGAAGAAGAAGAAGAAGAAGAAGAAGAAAAAAGAGGAGGAGGAGGAGGAGGAGAAGAAGAAGAAGATGAAGGCAAAGAAGAAGAAAAGATAAAAGAAGAAGAAGAAGAACAACAACAACAATAACAAGAAGAGGAAGAATAAGAAGTAGAAGAAGAGGAAGAAGAAGAAAAAGAAGAGGAAGAGGAAGAACAACAACAAGATGAGGAAGACAAGGAAGAAGTAGAAGAAGAAGACAAAGATGAAGAAGAAGAGGAAGAAGAAGAATAAGAACAAGAAGAAGATGAAAAAGAAGGAGAAGAAGAAGTAGTAGTAGAAGGAAAAGAAGCAGTAGAAGAGGAAGAAGATGAGGACAAATGAGGAGGATGAGGAGGTGAAGAAGAGGTGGAGGAGGAAGAAGAAGAAGAAGAAGAAAAAGAAGAGGAAGAGGAAGAACAACGACAAGATGAGGAAGACAAGGAAGAAGTAGAAGAAGAAGACAAAGATGAAGAAGAAGAGGAAGAAGAAGAATAAGAACAAGAAGAAGATGAAAAAGAAGGAGAAGAAGAAGTAGTAGTAGAAGGAAAAGAAGCAGTAGAAGAGGAAGAAGATGAGGACAAATGAGGAGGATGAGGAGGAGAAGAAGTGGTGGAGGAGGAAGAAGAAGAAGAAGAAGAAAAAGGAGAAGAAGAAGAAGAAGAAGAAGGACAAGAAGAAGAAGTAAGAAGAAAAAGAAGAATAAGAAGGAGAAAAAGAAGACGAAGAAGAAGATGAAGAAGAAGATGATGATGAAAAGGAAGAAGAAAAGTAAGAAGAAGAATAAGAAGAAGAAGAAACAGAAAAAGGTTTTGAAGAAGTAGTAGAAGTAGAAGAAAAAGCGAAAGGGGAAGAAGGAGGAGAAGAAGAAAAAGAAGAAGAAGAAGGAGAAGAAGAAGAAAAAAAGAATAGTAAGAAGAAGAAGGAGAAGGAGAAGAAGAAGAAGATGATGATGATGGTGAAAAGAAGAAGAAGAACGAGAAGAAAAAGAAGAAGTAGAAGAAGAAAATGATGAAGCAGAAGAAGAAGAAAAAGAAGTAGAAGAAGAACAAGAAGAACAAGAGAAAGAATAAGTAATAAAAGAAGAAGAATAGGATGAAGAGGAAGAATAAAAGAGTGAAGAAGAAGAAGAAAAAGATGAAAAAGAAGAATAAGAAGAATAATAAGAAGAAGAAGTAGGAGAAGAAAAAGTAGTAGTAGTAGAAGATGAAGAAAAAGAAGAAGAAGTAGATGAAGAAAAAGGAGAAGAAATAAAAGAAGAAGAAGTTAAAGAAGATGAAGAAGTAGAAAAGAAGAAGAAGAAGAAGTAGTAGTAGTTGTAGTAATTAAAGAAGAACAAGACAAAGAAGAAGAAGAATAAGAAGAAGAAGAATAAGAAGAATAAGAAGAAGAAGAATAAGAAGAAGAAGATGTAGAAGAAGAAGAAGAAGTAGAAGAAGAAGAAGAAGAAGAAGAAGAAGAGGAAGAAGAAGAAGAAGACGATGAAGTTGTAGAAGAAGATGAAAAAGTATTTGAAGGTGAAAAAAGAAGAAGAAGAAGAAGAAGAAGAAGTAGATGATGATGATGAAGTAAAGAAGAAGAAGAAGAAGAAGAAGAGGAAGAAGAAGAAGAAGACGATGAAGTTGTAGAAGAAGATGAAAAAGTATTTGAAGGTGAAAAAAGAAGAAGAAGAAGAAGAAGAAGAAGTAGATGATGATGATGAAGTAAAGAAGAAGAAGAAGAAGAAGAAGAGGTAGAAGAAGAAGAAGAAGAAGAACAGGTAGAAGAAGAAGAAGAGGAAGAGAAGGAAGAAGGAGAAGATGAAGAAAGAGAAAAAGAAGAAGAAAAAGAAAGAGACGAAGAAGATGAGGAGGAAGAAGAAGAAGAAGAAGAAGAAGAGGAAAAAGAGAAAGAAGAAGATGAAGAAGAAGAGGAAGATCAAGAAGAAGCAGAGGAGGAGGAAGAAGAAGAACAAATAGATGAAGAAGACAAGGAAGAAGAAGAAGAAGACAAGGATGAAGAAGATGAGGAAGAAGAAGAATAAGAAGAAGAAGAAGAAGAAGAAGAAGAAGAAGAAGAAGAAGTAGAAGAAAAAGAAGAAGTAAAAGAGGAAGAAGATGAGGAGGAACGACGAGGAGGAGGATGGGAAGATGAGGAGGAGGAGGAAGAAGAAGAAGAAGAGGAAGAAGGAGAAGAAGAAGAAGAAGAAGAAGAAGGAGAAGAAGAAGTAAAAAAAGAAAAAGAAGAAAAAGAAGATAAAGAAGGAGAAAAAGAAGATAAAGAAGATGAAGAAGAAGAAGATGAAGAAGAAGAAGATGATGAAAAAGAAGAAGCAGAAGAAAAGGAAGAAGAAGAGGAAGAAGAAGAATAAGAAGAAGATGAAGTAGAAAAAGGATTTAAAGAAGAAGTAGTAGAAGATGTAGAAGAAAAAGCGAAAGGGGAAGAAGGAGAATAAGAAGAAGAAGAAGTAGAATAAGAAGAAGAAGAAGAAGAAGAAGAAGAAGAATAAGAAAAAGAAGGAGAACAAGAAGGAAAAAAGAAGAGTAAGAAGAAGAAGGAGAAGGAGAAGGAGAAGAAGAAGATGATGATGGTGAAAAGAACAAGAAAAATGTGAAGAAGAAGAAGAAGTAGAAGAAGAAAAAAATGAAGGAGAAGAAGAAGAAAAAGAAGTAGAAGAAGAACAAGAAAAAGAAGAAGTAATAGAAGAAGAAGAATAAGATGAAGAGGAAGAAGAAGATAGTGGAGTAAGAGTAAAAGATGAAAAGGAAGAATAAGAAGAGTAATAAGAAGAAGAAGTAGGAGAAGAAAAAGTAGTAATAGCAGATGATGAAGAAAAAAAAGAAGTATATGAAGAAAAAGGAGAAGAAGGAGGAGAAATAAAAGAAGAAGAAGATAAAGAAGATGAAGAAGAAGAAAAGAAGAAGAAGAGGTAGTAGTTGAAGAAGAAGAAGACAAAGAAAAAGTAGAACAAGAAGAAGAAGAATAAGAAGAAGAAAATTAACAAGAAACAGAAGAAGTAGAAGATGAAGAAGAAGTGGAAGAAGAAGAAGAAGAGAAAGAAGAAGATGAAGAAGAAGAAGCGAAAGAAGAAGAAGAAGAGGAAGAAGAGGAAGAAGAGGAAGAAGGAGAAGAAGAAGAAGTAGAAGACGAAGAGGAAGAAAAAAAAGAAAAAGAAGGAGAAGAAGAAGAAAGAGAAAAAGAAGAAGAAAAAGAAAAAGAAGAAGAAAAAGAAAAAGAGGAAGTTTATGAGGAGGAGGAAGAAGAAGAAGACGAAGAAGAAGAAGAAGAAGAAGAAGAAGATGAAAAAGAGAAAGAAGAAGAAGAATAATAAAAGAAGAAGAAGATGAAGTATAAGATGAAGAAGAAGTAGAAGAAGAAGATGAAGAAAAAGAAGAAGAGGTACAAGAACAAGAACAAGAAGAACAAGATGAAGAAGAAGAAGAAGATTAAGACGATGAGGAAGAGGAAGAAGAGGAAGAAAAAGAAGAAGACGAAGAAGGAAAAGAAGAACAAGAAGAAGTAGTAGTAGAAGAAGAAGATAATGGTGGACATGTAGGAGGAGACGGGGAAGAGGAGGAGGAGGAGGTGAAGGAGAAGAAGAAGAAGAAGGTGATGAAGAAGAATAAGAAGAAGAAGAGGAAGAAGAAGAAGTAGAAAATTAAAAGAAGAAAATTAAGAAGAAGAGGGAGAAGAAGAAGAAGAAGGAAAGAAGAAGAAGAAGAAGAATAAGAAGAGGAGGGGGAAGTAGATGAAGAAGAAGAAGACGAAGAAGAATAATAAAAACAACAACAACAAGAAGAAGAAAAAAAAGAAGAAAAGGAAGAAGAAGATGAAGAAGAAGAAGATGATGAAGAAGAACAAAAAGAAGATGAAGAAGTATAAAAGGAAGAAGATAAATGTGAAGTGGAAGAAGAAGTGGGGGAAGAAGTAGAAGAAGAAGAGGAAGGGAAGAAGAAGAAGAAGAAGAAGAAGAAAAAGTAGAAGAAAAAGAAGAAGAAGAAGAGAAGAAGAAGAAGAAGAAGAAGAAGAAGGAGAGAAAGAAGAGGAAGAACCCAAAGAAGAAGAAGAAGAAGAAGAACTAGAAAAAGGAGAAGAAGTAGAAGAAGAAGAAGAAGATGGTGAAGAAGAGAAAGAACAAGAATAATAAGAAGATGATGAAAAATTGTAATAGTAGAAGAAGAAGAACTAGAAGAAGGAGAAGAAAAAAAATAATTACAAAAGGAAGAAGAAGGAAATGAAGAACAAGAAGAAGACAAAGTAGAAGAAGAAGAAGAAGAGAAGAGAAAGATTAAGATGAGGAAGAAGAAGTTGAAGAAGAAGAGGAAGAAGAATAAGAGGAAGAAGAAGAAGAGGTAGAAGAAGAAGAATAAGACGAGGAAAAAGAATAATAACAAAAAGAAGAAAAGGAAGAAGAAGAAGAAGAAAAAGAATATAACGTCGAAGAAGATTATGATGAAGAAAAAATTGAAGAAGATTATGGAAAAAAAGAAGATGGTGAAGAAGGAGGAGGAGGAGGAGAAGAAGATGGAGAAGGAAAGGAAGAGGAAGAAGAAGAATAGGAAGAAGAAATGAAAGAAGAAGAATAAGAAGAAGAAGAAGAACAAGAAGAAGAAAAAGTAGTAGTCGTGGAAGAGGAAAGAGTAGAAGAAGAAGAAGAAGGAGAAGAAGAAGGATAAGAAGAAGAAGAAGAAGTAGTAGAGAAGAAGAAGTAGAGGAAGAAGAAGAAGAAGGAGAGGAAGAAGAAGAAGAAGAGGTTGAAGAAGAAGAAGGAGAAAAGAAGAAGAACAAGATGAAGAGGAAGAAGAAGAAGAAGAAGAAGAAGAAGAAGAAGTAGAAGATGAAGAAAAAGAAGAACAAGAAGAACAAGAAGAAAAGCAAAAAGAAGAAAAAGAAGAAGAAGCAAAAGGAGAAGAAGAAGAAGGAGAAGAAGAAGAAGAAGAAGAAGATGATGATGATGAAGAAGAAGAAGAAGAAAAAGAAGAAGAAGAGGGAGAAGAAATTGAAGTAGTAGTAGAAGAAGAAAAAGAAGTAGTAGTAGAAGAAGAAGAAGAAGATGAAGAATAGGGACAAGAATAAGAAGAAGAAGAAGATCAAGAGAAGAAGAAGATCAAGGAGAAGAAGAAGAAGAAGAAGAATATGAAGAAGAAAAAGAGGAAGAAGAGCAAGAAGAAGAAGAAGAAGAAGAGAAAGAAGAAGAAGAAGAAGAACAACAAAAAGAAGAATATGATGATGAAGAAAAAGAAGAGGAAGAAGAACAAGAGGAAGAAAAAATAAGAAGAAGAAAAAGAAGAAGAAGAAGAGGTAGAAGAAGAAGAAAAGGAAGAACCAGAATAAGTAGAAGAAGAAGGAGAAGAGGAAGAAGAAGAATAAGAAGAAGAAGAAAGAGAAGAAGATGAAGAAGATGAAGAAGAAGAGGAAGAAAAAGTAGAAGTAGAAGAAGAAGAACAAGGAGAAGAAAAAGTAGAGGAAGAAGAAGGAAAAGACAATGAAGAAGAAGACAATGAAGAAAAAGAAGATGAAGAAAAAGAAGATGAAGAAGAACAAGACGAAGAAGAAGATGAAAATGAAGAAGAAGAAGGTGAAAATGAAGAAGAAGAAGATGAAAAGAAGATGAAGAAGAAGAAGAAGAGGAGGAAGAAGAAGAAGAAGAAGAAGAAGAAGAAAGAAAAAGAAGAAGTTGATGAAGAAGAGGTATAAGAACAACAAGAAGAAGATGAAGAAGAAGAAGAAAAAGTAGAAGAAAAAGAGGAAGAAGAAGAAGAAGAAGAAGAAGAAGTAGAAGGGTTAAAGGAAGATGAAAGAGATGATGATGATGAAGTTGAAGAAGATGATGAAGAACAAAATGAAGAAGGAGAAGAAGAAGAAGAAGAAAAGGTGGTAGTACAAGATGAAGAAGATGATGATGATGAGAATAGGTAGTAGTAGTAGTAGAAGTAGAAGAAGAAGATGATGATGATGATGATGAAGAAGAAGAAGAAGAGGAAGAATAAAAAGAAGAAGATGATGATGAAGAAAGTTGTCGATGAAGAAGAAGGTGAAGAAGAAGTAGAAGAAGAAGAAGATGAAGAAGAGGAAGAGGAAGAAGAGGAAGAAGAAGAAGAAGAAGGAGAAGGAGAAGATGATGAAGAAGAAGAAGTTGAAAAAAGAGAAGAAGAAGAAGAAGGAGATGATGATGGGGAAGAAGAAGAAAAAGAAGAAGAAGAAGATGGAGAAGAAGAAGGCATAGAAGAAAAAGTAGAAGAGGAGGAAGAAGAAGAAAAATGAAGGCGAAGAAGAAGAAGAATATGATGATGAAGAAGAAGAAGAACAACAAATAGTGGAAGAAGAAGAAGACGAAGTAAAATATAAAAATAAGAAGTTGAAGAATAAGAAGATGAAAAAGTAGAAGAGCAAGATGATGATTAAGAAGAAGATGAAGAAGGTAAAGAAGAAGATGAAGTAGAAAAAAAGAAGGAAAAGGTGAAGAAGAAGAAGAAGAAGAATAATAATAAGAAGAAGAAGAAGAAGAAGAGGTAGAAGAAGAAGCGGTTAAAGAACAAGAAGAAGTATAAGACAAAGAAGGCTAAGAAGAAGAAGATGATGAAGAAGAAGAAAAAAAAGAAGAGAAAGATGATGAAGAAGAAGAAGAAGACAAAGAAGAAGAAGAAGAAGAAGAAGAAGAAAATGAAGAGGAGGAAGAAGAAAATGAAGAGGTGGAAGAAGAAGAAGAAGAAAAATATGAAGTAGAAGAAGAAGTAGTTGAAGAGGAAGATGAAGAAGAGGAACAAGAACAAGAACAAGAACAAGCACAAGAATAAGGGAAAGAAGAAGGAAAAGAAGAAGAAGAAGAAGAAGGAAAATATGAAGAAGAAGAAGAAGAAGACGAAAAAGAACAGGAATAATAATAATAATAATAACAATAATAATAATAATAATAATAATAATAATAATAATAATAATAATAATAATAATAATAATAATAAGATTAAGTAGATGATGAATTGGAAGAAGAAAAAAAGAAGAAGAGGAAGAAAAAAAAAGAAGAAAAAAAGTAGTAGAATAATAATAATAATAATAGTAATGATAACAATAATGATAATAATAATAATAATAATAATAATAATAATAATAATAATTATAATAAAATGATGAAGGTGATGTTTAAGAAGAAGAACACAAGAAGAGCAAGAAGAAGAAGAAAAACTTCAAGAAGATGAAGAACAAGAATTATTAGAAGAAAATGTAGAAGAAGAACAGGAAGAAGAACAAGAAGAAGAAAAAGAAGAAGTAGAAGAAGTAGAAGAAAAAGCAGAAGAAGAAAAAATAAAAGGAGAAGAGCAAGGAGATGAAGGAAAAGAAGATGTAATAGAAGAAGATGAAGATTGTGATGGTGAGGGAGAAGAAGAAGAAGGAGAAGGAGAAGAGATAGAAGATGAAAAATAAGAAGAAGAAGAAGAAGAAGAACTAGAAGTAGATGAGGAAGAAGAACAATAACAAGAAGTAGTCACAGTAGAAGAAGAAGAAGGGGAAGAAGAAAAAGAATAAGAATAAGAAGAAGAAGAAGAAGAAGAAGAAGAGAAGGGGAAGAAGAAGAAGAAGAAGAAGAAGAAGAAAATGAAGAAGAAGAGGAGGAGGAAGAAGAAGAAGAAGAAGAAGAAGAAGAAGAAGAAGAAGAAGAAGAAAAAGAAGAAGAAGTCAATGAAGAAGAAGAAGAAGAACAAGAGAAAGAAGAAGAAGATGAAGAGGATAATGATAATAATGACATTAATAATATCAAGGAGAAGTAGAAGAACAAGTAGAACAAGAATAAGAAGAAGAAAAAGTAGTAGTTGAAGAAAAAGAAGAAGTATTAGAAGAAGAAGAATAAGAAGAAGGAGAAGAAGAAGAAGAACAAGAAGATGATGATGAAGATGAAGAAAAGAAGAAGGAGAAGATAAATGAGAAGAAAAAGAAGAAGAAGAAGAAGTAAAAGAAGAATTAGGAGAAGAAAAGGAAGAAGAAGAACAAGATGAAGAAGAAGTAGAAGAAGGAGAAAAAGAGAGGAAGAACAAAAAAATAACAGAAAGAAGAAGAATAAAAAGAAAAAACAACAACAACAACAAGAATAATAACAAAGAAGATGAAGTAGAAGAAGGAGAAGAAGAAGATGATGAAGAAGAAGAAGACGAAAAAGAAGAAGAGAGAGAGAAAGAAGAAGAAGAAGAAGAAGAAGAAGCAGTAGAAGAATAAGGAGAAGAAGAAGAAAGAAGAAGAAGAACAAGAACAAGAGATGACGATGATGATGAGGAGGAGGACAAGGAGGAGGAGGAGGAGGAGGAGGAAGAAGAAGAAGAACAAGAAGAG
>JAIUJO010003851.1:27500-37500 GCA_023846275.1 Vanilla planifolia | reverse complement strand
GTTAAAAAAGAAGAAGATGAAGAAGAAGAAGAAGAAGAAGTTCAAGAAGTAGAAGAAGGAGAACAAGAAGAAGATGAAGAATAAGAAGAAGAAGAAAAAGAAGAACCTAAAGACGAAGAAGAAGAAGAAAAAGAATAGGAAGAAGAAGAAGAAGGAAAAGAAGGAAATGAAGGGGAAGAAGAAGAAAAAGAAGAAGTGGAAGAAGTAGAAGACGAAGAAGAAAAAGATGATGAAGAAGAAGAAAAAGAAGTAGAAGAAGAACAAGAAGAAGACAAAGAAGAAGAAGAAGAAGAAGACGAAGAAGAAGAACAAGAAGATGAAGAAGGAGAATACTATTGAGAAGAAGAAAGCGAAGATGAAGGAGAAGAAGAAGAAGAAGAAGAGGCAAAAAGAATGAAAAGAAGTCAAAGAAGAAGAACAAAAAAAAAGAAGTAGAAGCAAACGAAGAAGGAGAATGAGGAGAAGAAGATGAATAAGCAGAGGAAGTTGTTGAAAAAGGAGAAGAGGAAGAAGAAGAAGGAGAAAAAGAAGATGAAGAAGAAAAAGAAGAGGAAGAAAAAGAAGAAGAAGAAGTAGAAGAAGTAGAAGATGAAGAAGAAGAAGAAGAGAAAGAAGTAGAAGAAGAAAAAGAAGAAGTTGATGATGAAGAAAAGAAGAAGAAAAAGAAGAAAAGAAGAAGAAGAAGAAGAAGAAGAAGAAGAAGTTCGAGAAGAAGATGAATAAGTAGAAGAAGGACAAGAAGGCAACGAAGAAAAAGAAAAATTTGAAGGAGAAGGCAAACAAGAAGAAGAAGAAGAAGAAGAAGTAGATGAAGAAGAAGAAGGAAAGTAAGAAGATGAAATAGAAGATGATGTAGAAGAAGAAGACAAAGAAGAAGAAGAAGAAGAAGGAGAAGAAGAAGATGATTGTGAAGAAGAAGATCAAGAAGAGCATGAAGAAGAAGAAGTAGAAGAGGAAGTCTAAGAAGAAGAAGATGAAGATAAAGAATTGAAACAAGAAAAACATGAAGAAGGATAAGAAAAAGAAGAAGAAGAGGATTAAGAAGAAGAAGAAAAAGAAGAAGCAGTAGTAGTAATAGTAGTAGAAGAAGAAGAAGAAGAAGATGAAGAAGAAAAGATGTAGAAGAAGAAGAACAAGTAGAAGAGGAAGAATAAGAAGAATAAGAAGAAGAAGAAGTAGAAGATTATGAAAAAGAAGGAGAGCAAGTTGATGATCAAGAAGAAGAAGAGGAAGAAGAAGAAGTAGAAGTAGAAGTAAAAGAAGAAGAAAAAGAAGAAGATCTGGAAGAAGAAGAAGAACAACTACAACAATAAAAAAGAGAACAAGAAGAAGAAGTAGAGGAAGATGAAGGAGAAGAAGAAGATGAAGAAGGAGAAGAAGAAGAAGGAGAATTAGAAGATGACGACGACGAAGAAGTAGTAGAAGAAGAAGAAGAAGAAGGCAACAAAGAAGAGGAAAAACAAGAGATGTTGAAGAATAAGAAGAACAAGACAAATAAGAAGAAGTAGAAGATAAAGAAGAAGAAGAAGAAGAAGAAGTAGAAGAAGATGATGTAGAAGAAGAGGAAGAAGAAGAAGAAGAAGAGATGGGGAAGAAGAAGTAGAAGAAGAAGATGATGAAGATGAATAAAAAGAAGAAGAAGGGGAAGAAAAATAAGTAGAAGATGAACAAGAAGAAGAATAAGAAGAAATACTTGAACAAGAAGAAGTAGAAGAAGGGGAGGAAGAAGAAGAAGGAGAAGTAGGAGTAGAAGAAGAAGAAGAAGAAGAAGAAGAAAAAGAAGGTGAAGGAGAAGGAGAAGAATAAGGAGAAGAAGAAGTAGAAGGAGAAGGAAAAGTAGTAGAAGTAGTAGAAGAAGAAGGAAAAGAAGAAGAAGAAGAAGAAGATGATGATGATGATGATGATGAGGAAGAAGCAGAAGAAGAAGAGGAAGAGGAAGAAACATAAGAAGAACAAGAAGAAGAAGAAGATGGAGAAGAAGAAGAAAAAGAAGTAAAAGGAGAAGAAGAAGCAGAAGAAGATAAAAAAGAAGAAGAAGAATAAGGAGAAGAAGAATAAGAAGCAAAAGAAGAAGAAGAAGAAGAAGAAGGAGGAGGAGAAGAAGAAGTAAAAGAAGAAGTATAAAAAGAAGATGAAGAAGAAGAAGGAGAAGAAGAAGAAGAAGAAGCAGAAGAAGATGATGAAGAAGGAGGAGGAGGAGGAGAAGAAGAAGATGATGAGGAAGAAGAAGAAGCAGAATAAGAAGAAGAAAAAGGAGTCAAAGAAGAACAAGAAGAAGAAGAAAAGAAGAAAAAGAAGAAGAAAAAGAAGAATACAGAGAAGATAAAGAAGAAGAAGAAGAAGATGATTGTGGTGATGAAGAAGTAGAAGATGAAGAAGGAGAAGAAGAAAAAGAAGTAGAAGAAGAAGAAGAAGAAAAGGAAGAAGGCAAATAAGTAGTAGTACAAGAAGAATAAGAAGAAGAAGTAGAAGAAGAAGAAGAACATGTAGAAGAAAATTAATAAGAAGAAGAAGGGCAAAAAGATAAAGACGAAGAAAAAGAAGGAGAAGAAGGCAAAGAAGAAGTTGAACAAGAAGAAGAAAAGACAAAGAAGAAGAAGAAGAAGAAAAAGTAGCCAAAGAAGAACAAGTAGAAGAAGGAGGAAACTAAGAAGAAGAATATAAGAAAATAAAGAAGAAGAAGACGAAGAAGAAGAAGAGGAAAGAGAATAAGAAGAAGACGAAGGCAAAGAAGAAGAACAAGAACAACATGAAGAAGAAGAAGAAGAAAAAGAAACCAAGACGAAGAGGAAGAAGAGGATGAAGACCAAGAAAAGGAAGAAGGAAAAGATGCTGAAGAAGAAGAAGAAAAAGAAGAAAAGGAAGATGAAGGAGTAGAAGAAGAACAAGAAGAAGAAGAAGAAGAATAAAAAGTAGTAGTAGAAGAAGAAGAAGAAGAAGGAGAAGAAGTAGAAGAAGAAGAAGAAGAATTGGAAGAAGAAGAAGATTATGAAAAAAATCGAGAAGAAGATTAAGAAGGAGAAGAAGAATAAGAAGAAGTAGAAGAAAAAGGAGAAGAAGAAGAAGAAGCAGAAGAAGCTGAAGTAGAAGAAGAAGAAGAAGAAAAAGAAGAAGAAAAAGAAGAAGAGAAAGAACAAGAAGAAGAAGAAGTAGTAGAGGAAGATGAAGATGAAGGAGAAGAAGTCGAGGAAGGAGAAGATGAAGTGGACGATGAAGAAGAAGTAGCAGCAGTACAAGAAGATGAAGACAATCAAGAAGAAGAAGAAGAAGAAGGTTATGATGATGAAAAAGAAGAAAGAGAGAAATACGAAGAAATAGAAGATAATGAAGATGGAGAAGTAGAAGAAGAAGAAGAAGAAGAAGAAGAAGTAGAAGAAGAGGAAGATGAAGGACAAATTTTAGAAGAAGAAGAAGAAGAAAAAGAAGGAGAACAAGAAGAACAAGAAGAAGAACTTGAATAAGAATAAAATGAAAAAGAAGGAGAAGAAAAAGAAGAATAAAAAGAAGTAGTTAAAGAAGAAGAAGAAGAAGGAGAAGTAGAAGTAGAAAAAGAAGAAGAAGAATTAGATGTAGAAGAAGGAGAAGGAGAAGGAAAAGAAGTAGAAGAAGTAGAAAAAGTGGAAGGAAGAGAGGAAGTAGAAGAAGAAGAAGAAGAAGAGGAAGAAGAAGAAGATGAGGAAGAAGAAACAGAAGAAGAACAAGAGGAAGGGGAAGAAGAAGAAGAAGAAAAAGAAGGAGGAGGAGAGGTAAAAGAAAAAGAAGAAGAAGAAGAAGAACAACAAGAAGAATAAGATGCAAAAGAAGAAGAAGAAGAAGAAGAAGAAGAAGAAGAAAAAGTAGAAGGAGATGAAGAAGTAGAAGAAGAAGAAGGAGAAAAAGAAGAAGATTGAGAAGAAGAAGAAGAAGAAGAAGAAGAAGAAGAAGAAAAAGAAGAAGAAGAAAAAGAAGAAGAAGAAGAAGACGAAAAAGAAGAAGAAGAAGACGAAGAAGAAGAAGGAGAAGAAGATGATAAAGTAGATGGAGAAGAAGAAGAAGAAGAAGAAGAGGAAAAAGAATATCAAAAAGAAGTCAAAGATGAAGAAGAAGAATAAGAAGAGGAAGAAGAAAAAGAAGAAAACAAATAAGTAGAAGAAGAAGAAGAAGAAGAAGAATAAAGAGAAGATTAAGGACAAGAAGAAGGGGAAGATGTTGAAGAAAAATAAGGAGAAGAAGAAGGAGAAGTATGAGAAGAAGTAGAAGAAGGAGATGGAGACGAAGAGAAAGAAGTAGATGACGAGGATGAAGATAAAGAGGAGGAAAAAGACAAAGTAGTGAAGAAGAAGAAGAAGAAGAAGAAGTAGAAGAAGAAGAAAAAGATGAAGAAGGATAGTAAGATTAAGAAGAAGAAGAAGAAGAAGAAAATGAAGCAGAAGAAGAAGAAAAAGAAGAAGTTGAAGAAGAAGGAGAAGAAGATGAAGTAGGAGAAGAAGGAGAGGAAGAAGAAAAAGAAATAAAAGAAGAACAAGGAGAAGAAGAAGAAGAAAATGATGAAAAAAAAGAAAAAGAAAAGAAGGCAAAGAAGAAGAAGAAGAAAAATGAGACAATGGAGAAGAAGTAGATGAAAAGAAGAATAAGATGAAGAATAAGAAGAATAAGAAGAAGAGGAGGAAGAAGCTTAAGAAGAAGAAGGAGAAGAAGAAGAAGAAGAAGAAGAAGAAGAAGTTGAAGAGGAAGTAGAAGAAGTAGAAGAAGAAGAAGAAGATGAAGAAGAAGAAGAAGACAAAGAAGAAGAAGAAGAAGAAGAAGAAGAAGCAGAACAGGAAGAAGAAGAATGAGAAGAAGGAGATGGAGAAGTAGAAGATGAAGAAAATGAAGAAGATGAAGAAGAAGGCAAAGAAGAAGAAGAATAAGAAGATAATGAAAAAAAATAGAAAAAGAAGAGGAAGAAGAAGAAGTATAAGAAGAAGATAAAGAAGAAATAGAAGATGTAGAAGAAGAAGAAAAAGTAGTTGGAGAAGAAGTAGAAAAAGTAGAAGAGAAGTAAGTAGTAGATTGATAATAATAATAATAATAATAATAATAATACGAAAAAGAAAGAAAAATAAAAGAGATAGAGGAAGAAGAAGAAGAAGGTGAAGAGTTAAGACAAGTAGAAGGAGAAGAAGAAGAAGAAGAAGAAGAAGAAGAATGAGAAAAAGATGGACAAGAACGACAAGAAATAGAAGAAGTTGGAGAAGAAGAAGAAGAAGAAGAAGAATAAGAAGGGATGGAGAAGAAGAAGAAGAAGTAGAACAAGAAGATTAAGAAGAAGAAGAAGAAGAAGAAAAGAAGAGGAAGGAGAAGAACAAGAAGGAGAAGAAATAGTAAAAGAAGAAGAAGAAAAAGAAGAATTAGAAGAAGTAGACTAAGAAGAAGATGAAAAAGAAGACAAATAAGAAGAAAAATAAGAATAAGAATAAGAAGAATAAGAAGAAGAAGAAGAAGAAGATAAGGAAGAAGAAGTAAAAGAAGAAGAAGAAGAATATGAGGATGAAGATGAAGTGGAAGAAAAAGAAGAAGAAGAAAAGAAGAAAAAGAAGAAGAAGAAGAAGAAGAAGAAGAAGAAGAGAAAGAAAAGGAAGAAGAATAAGAAGAAGGAGAAGAAGGAAAAGTAGAAGAAGAAGATGAAGAAGAAGAATATGAAGATGAAGAAGAAAATGGACAAGTAGGAGAAGATGAAGAAGAAAAAGAAGAAGAAGAATAAGGAGAAAAAGAAGGTGAAGAAGAAGAAGAAAAAGATGAATACTAAGAAGAAGAAAATGAAGGCAAAAAGGAAGAAGAAGAAGAAGATGAAGAAGAAGAACGTGAAGAAGAAGAACAAGAAGAAAAAGATAACGAAAAAGAAGAAGAAGGCAAAGAAGAAGAAAAAGAAGGAAAATGAATAAGAAGTAGAAGAAGCAGAGAAGTAGAAGAAAAAGTAGATGATAAAGAAGAGGAAGAAGAAGAAGACAAAGGGGAAAAAGAAGAAGAAGAAGAAGAAGAAGAAGTAGAAGAAGAAGAAGACAAAGATAGTAAAGAAGAAGAAGAAAAGATGATTTAGAAGTAGTAGTAGTAGTATTAGAAGAAGAAGAAGAAGGCAAAGAAGAAGAAGAAGAACAAGAAGAAGAAGAAGACATACAAGATGTAAAAGGAGTCGATGAAGAGAAAGAAGACAATGAAGAAGAAGAAGAAGAAGAAGGGGAAGAGGAAGAAGAAGAAGACGAAGAAGAAGAAGAATGCAAAGAATAAAAATAAAAAGAAGAGAAAGAAGAACACGAAGAAGAATGAGAAGGAGACTAAGAAGAAGAAAAACAAGATGAAGAAGTAACAGAAGAAGAAGAAAATGAAGAAAAAGATCATGATGATGAAGAATAAGAATAAGAAGAAAAAGTGGAAGAAGATTAAGAAGTAGAAAAAGAAATCAAAGAAGAAGAAGAAGAAGAAGAAGAAAATGAAGAAGAAGAAGATGAAGAAGAAGAAGAAGAAGAAGAAGAATAAAATGAAGAAGAAGAAGAAGAGGAAGAATAAGATGAAGAAGAAGAAGGTAACAAAGAAGAAAAAGAAGAAGAAGAAAAAGAAGAAGAAGCCGATGAAGAAGAAGAAGAAGAAGAAGCCGATGAAGAAGAAGAAGAAGAAGACGAAGAAGAAGAAGAAGAAGAAGAGGAAGAAGAATTAACAAGAAGAACTAGAATATAAAGAAGAAGAAATAGAAAAAGAAGTAGAAGAAGACGAAGATGAAGAAGAACTCAAAGAAGAAGAAAAAAAAAGGAGTACAAGAAGAAGAAGAAGACAAAGTAAAAGAAGAAGGAAAAGAAGAAGAATAGGGAGAAGAAGTAGAAGAGGAAGGAGAAGAAGAAGAAGAAGAAGAAAAAGAAGAAGAAGAAGGAGAAGGAAAAGGAGAAGAAGAAATTTAGAAGAATAAGAAGAAGAAGGAAAGGATGATGATGAAGAAGAAGAAGAAAAAGAAGGAAATGGAAATGAAGAAGAAAGAGACAATGAAGAAGAAGGAGAAGATGAGGAAGAAGAGAAGACGAAGAAGTAGAATAAGAAGAAGAAGAAGAAGAAGAAGTAGGCATAGAAGAAAATGAAGAAGAAGATGAGGTGGAAGTACAAGAAAAAGAAGAAGTTGGCTAAGAGGAAGAAGAAGAAGAAGAAGGAGAAGAAGAAGAAGAAGAAGAATAAGATGAAGAAGAAGGAGAAGAAGAAGAAAAGTAGATAAGGAAAAAGAAGTAGAAGAAGAAGAACAAGAAAAAGAAGGTGAAGAAGAAGAAGAAGAAGAAGAAGAAGAAGAAGGTGAAGAAGGTGAGGAAGAAGAAGAAAGGAAGATAAAGATGAAATAGAATAAGATAAAGATGAAGAAGAAGATAAATAAGAAGTAGAAGAAGAGGAAGAAGGTGAAGAAGAAAAACAAGAAGAAGAAGGACAAGATGAATAACAAGGAGAAGAGCTGGAATAAGTTGAAGAAGAAGAAGAACAAGTTGAAGAAGAAGAAGAAGATGAAGAAGAAGAAGAAGAGGAGGGAAAAGAGAAGTAGAAGAAGAAGAATATGATGATGATGATGATGAAGAAGAAGATGAAGAAGTGGAGAAAGAAGAAGAATAGAAAGAGGTAGAAGAAAATGATCAAGTAGAGGTAGTTGAAGAAGAAAAGTAGTAGAGGTAAAAGAAGAAGGAGAAGAAGAAAAAAAGGGAAGAACAAGATGGATAAGATGGAGAAGAAGAAGAAGAAGAAAATGAAAAAGAAGAAGAAAAGAAGAAGTAAAAGAAGAAGAAGAAGACGAAGAAGAAGAAGCATATGAAGAAAATGAAGCTAAAGATTTATGAGAAGAAAAAGAAGGCAATGAAAAAGATGAATAAGAAGAAGAAGAGGATGATGATGAAGAAGTAGATGAAGAAGAAGAAGAAGAATAAGAAGTGGTTGAAGAAGAAGTAGAAGAGGAAGAAGAAGAAGAAGAAGAAGAAAAAGAAGAAGAAAAAGAGAAAGAAGAAGAGGAGGAGGAAGAGGAGGATGATGAAGAAGAAGAAGAAGATGAAGAAGAAGAAGAAGAGAAATAATAAGAAGAAGAAGGGAAGAAAAAGAAGAAGAAGAAAAAGAAGAAGAAGAAGAAGAAGAAGAAGAAGAAGATGATGAAGAGGAAGTAAAAGAACAAGAAAAAGAAAAAGAAGAAGAGGATGACAACGAAGAAGAAGAAGAAGAAGAAGAGGAATAACAAGAAGAAGAAGGGAAGAAAAAGAAGAAGAAGCAGAAGAAGAAGAAGAAGAAGAAGAAGAAGAAGATGAAGAAGAAGTAGAAGAAGGAGGAGAAGAAGAAGAGGAGGAGGAAGAAGATGAAGGAGAAGAAGAAGAAGATGGAGAAGAAGAAGAAGAAGATAAAGAAAAAGAGGAAGATGGAAAAGAAGAAGTAGAAGAAGAAGAAGAAGAAGAGGGAGAAGAAGATGATGGAGAAGAAGAAGACGAAGAAGATGATGGAGAAGTTGAAGAAAGAGAAGAAGATGATCAAGAAGAAGGAGAAGAAGAAGAAGAAGAAGAAGAAGAAGAAGAAGCATAAGAAGAAAAAGAGTAAGGGAAATATGTAGTAGTAGAATAAGAAGAAAAGGAAGATGAAGAAGAAAAAGAAGAAAAAGAAAAAGACGTAAAGGAAGTAGAAGAAGAAAAAGAGGGAGAAGATTTAGGACAAGAAGAAGGAGAAGAAGAAGAAGAAGAAGAAGAGGGAGGAGAAGAAGAAGGTGAAGAATGAGAAGAAGTAGAAGAAGAAGAAGAGCGGGAGGAGAAGAAGAAGAAGAAGAAGACGATGAAGAAAAGATGAGGAAGAAGAAGAATAGGAAGAAGAAGAAGAAGAAGAAGAAGAAGAAGAAGAAAAAGAAGAAGAATTAGAATAAGAAGAAGAAGAAGAAGCCGATAAGGAAGAAGAAGTAAAAGAAGAAGAAGAAGATGAAGAAGAACATTATGATGATGAAGATGATGTGGAAGAAAAAGAAGAAGAAGAAGAAGAAGAAGAAGAAGGAAAGGAGGAAGAATAAGAAGAAGGAGAAAAAAGAAAAGTAGAGGAAGAAGGTTAAGAAGAAGAAGATGAAGAAGAAAATGGACAAGTAGGAGAAGATGAAGAAGTTGAAGAACAAGAACAATGACGAGAAAAAGAAGGTGAAGAAGAAGAAGAAAAAGATGAATACTAAGAAGGCGAAAATTAAGACGAAGAGTAAGAAGAAGAAGACGAAGAAGAAGAAGGTGAAGAAGAAGAAGAAGAAGAAGAAGAAGAAGACCAAGAAGAAGAAGAAGGAGAAGAAGAAGAAGAAGAAGAAGAAGACAGTAATGATGACGATGATGACGAAGAAAAGAAGAAGAAGGAGAAGAAGAAGAAAAAGAAGGAGTAGAAGAAGATGAAGATGAAAAGACGAAGAAGAAGTAGAAGAAGATGAAGATGAAAAGACGAAGAAGAAGTAGAAGATGATGATGATGATGGTGAAATAGTAGTAATAGTAGTAGTAGAAGAAGAAGAAGAAGAATTAGAAGAAGAAGAAGAGGGCAAAGGAGAAGAAGGAGGAGAAGAAGAAGAAGACATACCAGGCATAAAAGGAGTCGATGAAGAAGAAGAAAGAGACAAAGAAGAAGAAGAAGAAGAAGAAGAAAGCAAAGAATAACAATAAAATGATAAAAAGAAGATGACGAAGAAGAAGAAGGAGGAGGAGACAAAGAAAAAGAAGAAAAACAAGATGAAGTAAGAGAAGAAGTTGAAGAAGAAGATTAAGAAGATGAAAAAGAGGTCCATAAGAAGAAGAAGAAGAAGAAGAAGAAAAGAAGAAGAAGAAGAAGAAGAAGAAGAAGAAGAAGAAGAAGAAGAAAATGATGAAGAAGAACAACAACAATAAGATGATGAAGAAGAACATAATGAAGAAGAAGGAGAAGAAGAAGAAGATGATGATGATGATGAAGAAGAAGAAGAAGAAGAAGAATTAGAAGAAGAAGGAAAAAGAGTATAAGATGGAGAAGGAGAAGAAGTAGAAGAA
>JAIUJO010003851.1:0-22500 GCA_023846275.1 Vanilla planifolia | reverse complement strand
AGAAGAAGAGAAGTAGGAGGAAAAGAAGATGATAAAGAAGAGGAAGAAGAAGAAGACGAAGGGGAAGGAGGGGAAGAAGAAGAAGAAGAAGATGCGAAAGATAAAGAAGAAGAAGAAGAAGAAGAAGACAAAGACAACGAAGAAGAAGAAAAAGAAGATGATGTAGAAGTAGTAGTAGTAGTATTAGAAGAAGAAGAAGAAGAAGAAGGCGAAGAGGAAGAAGAAGAAGAAGAAGGCAAAGAAGAAGAAGAAGAAGAAGACATACAAGACGTAAAAGAAGGAGTCGATGAAGAGCAAGAAGACGATGAAGAAGAAGAAGAAGAAGAAGAGGAAGAGGAAGAAGAAGAAGACGAAGAAGAAGAAGAATGGAAAGAATAAAAATGAAAAGAAGTGGAGGAAGAAAGTGAAGAAGAATGAGGAGGAGACAAGGAAGAAGAAGAAAAACAAGATGAAGAAATAAGAGAAGAAGAAGAAAAACAAGAAAAATATCATGATGATGAAGAATAAGAATAAGAAGAAAAAGTGGTAGAAGATTAAGAAGTAGAAAAAGAAGTCAAAGAAGAAGAAGAAGAAGGAAATGAAGAAGAAGAAGAAGAAGAAAATGAAGAAGAGGAAGAACAAGAAGAAGAGGAAGAATAAGATGAAGAAGAAGATGGTAACAAAGAAGAAAAAGACGAAGAAGAAGAAGCAAAAGAAGAAGAAGGAGCCGATGAAGAAGAAGAAGAAGAAGAAGATGAAGACGAAGAAGAAGAAGAAGAAGAAGAGGAAGAAGAAGAACAAGAACTAGAATATAAAGAAGAAGAAATAGAAAAAGAAGTAGAAGAATACAAAGACGAAGAAGAAAAAGAAAAAGAAAAAGGAGCACAAGAAGAAGAAGAAGACGAAGTAAAAGAAGAAGAAGGAATAGAAGAAGAATAAGGAGAAGAAGTAGTAGAAGAAGAAGAAGAGGAAGAAGAAGAAGAAGAAGAAAAAGAAGAAGAAGAAGGAGAAGGAAAAGGAGAAGAAGAAATTTAGAAGAATAAGAAGAAGAAGGAAAGGATGATGATGAAGAAGAAGAAGAAATAGAAGGAAGTGGAAATGAAAAAGAAAGAGAGAATGAAGAAGAAGGAGAAGATGAGGAAGAAGAGGAAGACGAAGAAGTAGAATAAGAAGAAGAAGAAGAAGTAGGCAAAGAAGAAAATGATGAAGAATAACATGAAGAAGAAGATGAAGCTGAAGTAGAAGAAAAAGAAGAAGTTGGCTAAGAGGAAGAAGAAGAAGAAGAAGGAGAAGAAGAAGAAGAAGAAGAAGAAGAATAAGATGAAGAAGAAGAAGAAGAAAATGAAGTAGATGAGGAAAAAGAAGTAGAAGTAGAAGAAGAAGAACAAGAAGGAGAAGAAGAAGAAGAAGAAGAAGAGGAACAAGCTGAAGAAAATGAGGAAGAAGAAGAAAGGAAGATAAAGATGAAAAAGAATAACAAAAAGATGAAGAAGAAGATAAATAAGAAGTAGTAGTAGAAGAAGAAGAAGAAGAAGCTGAAGATGAAAAACAAGAAAAAGAAGGACAAGATGAATAACAAGGAGAAGAGCGAGAATATGTTGAAGAAGAAGAAGAACAAGTTGAAGAAGAAGAAGAAGAAGAAGAAGAAGATGAAGATGAAGAAGAAGAGGAACGAAAAACAGAAGTAGAAGAAGAAGAATATGATGATTATGATGATGAAGAAGAAGATGAAGAAGTAGAGAAAGAAGAAGAATGAGAAGAGGTAGAAGAAGACGATCAAGTAGAGGTAGTTGAAGGAGAAAAGTAGTAGAGGTAGAAGAAGAAGAAGAAGAAAAAGAAAAAGAAAAAGAAAAAAGAGAAGAAGAAGATGGATAAGATGGAGAAGAAGAAGAAGAAGAAGTAGAAAATGAAGAAGAAGAAGAAAAAGATGTAGAAGAAGAAGAAGAAGAAGACGAAGAAGAAGAACATGCAAAGAAGCAAAGAAGAAGAAGTTGAAGCAAATGAAGAAAATGAAGCTAAAGTACTATGAGAAGAAAAAGAAGAAGGTGATGAAAAAGATGAATAAGAAGAAGAAGAAGAAGCAAATGAAGAAAATGAAGCTAAAGAACTATGAGATGAAAAAGAAGAAGAAGGTGATGAAAAAGATGAATAAGAAGAAGAAGAAGAAGAAGAAGAAGATGATGAAGAAGCAGATGAAGAAGAAGAAGAATAAAAAGAAGTGGTAGAAGAAGAAGAAGAAGTAGAATAAGAAGAAGAAGAAGAAGAAGAAGTAGGCATAGAAGAAAATGAAGAAGAAGATGAGGTGGAAGTACAAGAAAAAACATAGAAGCACACACATAAATTAAAAAACACACACGAACACACAAACATGTCATGTACATGTACATGCACATAGATGCACACCCATGCACACATACATACACGCATAAACATACACACACAAACAATCAGATGCATATACCTATTGAACATACAAACGTGCACACACAAGTAGACACACATACATAATCACAAACATGTACACGCACATAGATGCACACCCACACATTGAAATATACAAACCCATGCATGAACACACACACACACACATGTATACACATGCACACACATATGTACGCAAATAAGAATAAAAGCACATACATTCTCACACATTTGAACCAATGCACAAACATACATGCACCTTCACTAGCATGCAATCATATATGCACATGAAAAAGTGCACAAATGCTCACTTAGAGGAACACGCACATGCACACAAAAGCCCACACAAGTAATCACAAACACACACACATGCACATAATACCACACAAGCAATCACACACACACAAGTGCATAAACATACTAATGCACAAGCATTCACATATGAACTCACATGCACATGCACATACATACATGCATACTTACTCATTCACACATATGCAGACTCATATACACATAGAGGCACACAAACACACACACATGCATACCTACATAGACAACCACACATGCATAATGCATGCACACATGTGTACATGCACACACATACACACATGCACATGAATTCATACATGCAAACACACATGAACACAGGATGCACACACATGCTCACACAGACACACACATGCTTACACCCATACACATGCACCGACATGCCTACATGCACACACACCCACTCATGCAAGCACAAGCACACATATGCACACGCACATATACACAAACATAAACATGTAGCCACACCTACTCGTGCCCATGCATGCACATAAACACACACACACACTCACATACACACATGCACACACACATGCTGACATGCATGTAGTCAAACACATGTATGCACATACACACATAAACACACATGCATAGACATGCACAAACAAACACATGAATATGCACACGCTAACATATAGACATATACATGAGTACACATAGATGCATAGATGCTCACATGCACATATATGTATGCACGAACACATTCACACAGATACATACTATCATGCACACACACATGCACTCAAGCACACACATACACATAAACACATGCACAAAACATACACACAAATGCACACACACACAAACATGCTCACATACATACACCCATAGACAAACATGGAGAAATATAGATTTGCACACACACATGACCATGCACGCAAATGCACAATGATTTAAACATGCACACACACTCATATGCATTCGCATGCACACACACTTCCATAGGGATAGACACACAAGCATACATACACACATCCACCTATGCACACATATGCACATGCACACAGACTCAAGTACCAATACACATAGGCACATCCACATACATAAATCATATGCATACATATGTATAAACATGCATGCACATATGCAAAGTGAATGCGCGCACATGCATACCCACATATGCACATGCACACACACACACACACATGTACCTATGCATGCACACTCATATGCACACACTCACATAGATATTTAAATACATGCTTAAGCATAAGCACACACACACACGCATACATATGCACATACATACATCTGTATGCATGCACACAAATGTAATTACACACACAAATACCCACGTACATGCATTTGCACACACGCACACACGCTTGAACACATCCATATGAGCACATGCTCGTACACATGCATAAATGCATAAATACACAAATGAAAAACATAATCACACATGCACACATATGCATAAAAACATACACACATGCACACATAGATGAACACACTTATGCATAAAAAAATGTACTCACATGCATATGCACACACACACACACACAAGAATGCATGCACAGCCATGTGCAAACACATGCCTACACACATGCATGCACATGCATGCACATGCACATAGAATTGCATAAAAACACACATATGCATGAACACATGTGCATAAAAAGACACACCCATGCACATGTATGCACACACGCCCACACACACCAACACAAATGTTGATGCACACATGTATGCATGCACACATACATGCACGTACTCAAACACTTACATGAACTATCACACATGCATGTAGAAGTGCACACACAAATGTATCATGTAGACCCACGAGCATGTACACATGCACACACATGCACACATGTGCATGCAAACACCCACACACACACACACACCTGCACATAGATGTAGACAAACATATACAATCACACATGCATACACACACACATGTGCTCATATGCAAACACGCATATGTACATAATCACACACACTCACATGCACACACACCAACACCAATGAACACACAGACATGAAAGCATGCATACATACATGTACATAGGCACACATGCACAAAAACATGCAAACACACCAAAACATGTGCAGATGCACATATGCACAAACTACCACACAAACATACACACGTACACAAACACATGCATGCACACATGCCCATGCACAAAGACACAAACATATAGACATGGATGCACACACTAGCACAAATGCACTCTCATATAGACAAACACAGGAACATAAACACAAGCACAATAACACACAAGCAAAAATAAATATAAGCACACATACACACAAGAAGAAACAGATGTATGCACACACGTGCATGTGTATACACACAGACACAGACATACGCATGCATTGCACACACACATACATGCTCACACACATACATAAGCATATGCAAACACAAATGCATATGCAAATGCACACACACTCATATGCATTCACATGCACATATCGTATGGACACACACAACCACACAAATGCACACACACATACACACAAATCCACATATATGCATGTGCATGCTTAGACACACAAGTGTGCATGCACATAGATGCACATACATGAGCACACACATATGTGGGCATGCACACTCTTGCACTCGCACACAAACACTTGCACACTAGGACACACATGCACCTACACACTCCTATAAACAAACACTTATATATGCACAAAAACACACACACATACTCAAAAGGACACAAAGTCACATGTGCACACACATACGCACACATGTAGGATCACATACACACACATACACACAAATGCTTATACATAGACATATGCCCACACGTATGTGCACACACACACACACTCATGCACACAAGCATGCATGTGTAGTAGCACACAAGCGCATACATAAACAGATACAAACTCACCAACATAAGCAGATACACAAGCACACATTCACATACACATGCACATGGACATGCACACATAGCTACATGCATAAGCATAAGGACACTACATAAGCATGCATACACCCAAATGTGCATGCATGTAGACTCATATGCACAACACAAATGAATATGCATAGACACATTCACACACACACACGTTATCACATGCACATTCACACACATACACACATGTAGTCATGCACATGCATTACATACACACACGAATAGCCACACATACTCACAATAATCGATACACACAGATATACAGTTTATACATGTGTGTGCACACAGACATGCACACACATACGTATGCAGGTGCACACCTTCATGCATAAAAATATGCATACACGCACACACCCACACACTCACACACATGCAGATACACACACACATGCACATATACACATGTACACACGCATGCACATGCTCATATACATATACACACACACATGTGCACACAAGCACAAAAAATTCACAAACACACACATGCACACACAAGAAAAAACATACTCACACCCACACACATAGAGGAACACAGACATGCACCAACACACACACATGTAGACACAAACACAAGCACACATTCACACAAGCAGGCACACACATATACATAGACGTGCAAGCACCTAAATGCATGTGTGTGTGCACGCAAACACACATGCATAACACACACAAACATATACAGACATGCACAAATGGACAGACAAACACACATTCATATATACATATTCACACATGCAAACACACATAGCCACACACTCATGTAGGCACACATGCACATGAACACACGAGCCTACAAACACACACAAGTATACACATAGACACACACAAACACACACACACGCACCCCTAAACGCACACAATCATACACACACCTAAACACACACAATCACACACATGCACATGCATAGTCACATACATGCAAACACATGTATACAAAGACACAAACATAGATCATCACACACACACGCACACATAAAGCACATGCATATGACACAAACTGATTTGCACAATTACATGTGTTCACACATGCATGTTCACACAACCACATATATACAATTACACACACACATGCATACAAACACATATCTACACAAAAACACATTAGCATGCATAGGTAGACAGACAAAGTCATGCAAGCACACACACATAGGTAAATATTTGCACACACACACACATGCATTCACCCATATGCTCACTCATACACATATGCAAGCACACACTTGCAAATGCATGCACATTTGCACAAATGCATATAGGCTCACACAACACACCCACACACTTACATACACACACACACACGCATAAATAGACATACAAACACACACACACACACACAAATAAACACACACATGCTCCCATATGCACATGTGCATGCACACATGCACAGACATGGCACACATGCACATACACTTGGACACACACACGCAAACACGAACACACATGCACACATACACACTCCCATACACACATGTACAAACTCACAAATGCACACACACATAGATAAAGACACAGAAACATGCACACACACATATGTTCACTAACATGCAAACACAAGAAGAATACATTGTATACATACATATGTACACACACCCACACACAGCCACACATAGACACACATAGACACTTGAACACATAAACACATGCACATGGACACATTGATGTTCATATGTATGTAGGCATAAAGTCACAAACTGAAGCGCATAACTACATGCTTGCACACACCCACAACATTACTCACAAACACAGAGACACACACAAGCACATATGCACACAAGTGCACACTCAAGAACACTCATGCTAGTACAAATGCGCATACGCACACATCCATGGATGAACAAATGCACATGTGCACACACACACACACACAAAGATACACACATGCACATATTCACACATGCATATAAGCACACAAACACGCACACATGCACACAAACACAAACACATACATACACACATGGAGATGCATACACTCGAATGCACATGCACACAAACTCACATACACACACGTATGCATAAATGCACACACACACACATGCAAATACACAAGCATGCATACCTACACACACATGCATCTATGGATGCACCACATGCACCCATGTACATGCATACCCACACGTGCACACACACAAGTGCACACATAAGCACACACACACCCACACATTCAAACACACAAATGCATCAATGCACTCACTTACACACATATATGCAAACTTAGACTAAATATACATACAAGAATGTAAGTAGACACACACAAGCACCAACATAAATACCACCACTTACACATGCACCACACATGCTTTTACATATGCCCATAGACAAATAAACCCACACACACTCACATTCACTAACACACACACACACATGCCATGTACATAGATAGAAATACACATGCACACACACCATTACACACATTCGTATACGTAACAACACATACACGTGCACACATACATGCATTAACAACAAATAGACAAGAACACATATGCAAATGTACATGCACACACATTGAAGAACATATACAAACACGCATAAGAATACACACAGATGGACATGCACAAACATGTAGGTGCATGCACTCACACAAAAACACAACCACAACCACACATATGCACTCACATAAGCATAGCACAAACACAAGCACACTTATACGCATGCACACATACACACACAAATATGCACACACACACACACACAGACATAAATATGCAAGCACAAACATGCAAGTACACACAAGCATTCATGTGGACAAAGTCACACAAACACAAGCACACTTATACGCATGCACACACACACACACACAGACATAAATATGCAAGCACAAACATGCAAGTACACACAAGCATTCATGTGGACAAAGACACACAAATACATGCACACAAGCACACATGCATGCACCCACAAACGCACATATATGCACTCACACATCCAAGCACAAGTGTGCATGTACACACACACAAGCACACATATAAACATGAACACAAACTCGTACAAGTACATTCATGCACACACACATAAAACTTTCCATGCAAATATTTGCACAAGTATGCAAACACACATGTATATGCATAGGGAAACAAATAATCAAACATAAAGAATACACACATAGGCACACATATGCACATGCACATATAGAAACACACATACACACAATCACACTCGTACACTCATGCAAACACGTGAATGCGCATAAATGCAAGCACAAGCACACACATATGTTTGCACATGCACTTGCACTCAAAGATACACATAGATGCACATGCACATGAACATAGATGCACACACACATTCACACTTATGCTCACAAACACATGTACTCATGCATGCATGCACACATACATGAAAGCACACACACACTCACACATAGAGGAGACAGACACACATACATACACATGCATGCAAACACACACACCCATATGCAAGCACACATGCATGTGCACACTTGCGAGCTCAAGCACACAACGTATACGCACATGCACCCACTCATGTGCACACATGCTCGCATACACACAAACACACATGCAGACACACATGCACGCTCACACACATGCATATACACATGCACACATGTACACACATACACACACACACACACATGTACATACATAATTGTATACCCATGCACACTCTTTCTCACACACACACACAACATGAGCACACGCACGCTCACAGACACTCATAACACACATGGGCACACACACATCTATACACCCACACACAGACACCTGCATACACACTTATAGACATAGACACACATTAATGCATACACATGTGATCACACATATACACACACACACACACACACCTACACACATATGCCCATACACATGGATGCATGCACATTCAAAGACACATATAAGAACACACACATACACAGGGACACACACACAAAAACACAAAAGCACAATTGTGAATATACATGCACACAAATGCACACTTATATGTATGCACAAACACACATACAAATGAAACATTTGTACATACAGGCACAATTAGATACACCCACACATGCATGCACACAGGTATACAAAAATGCAAATGCACACACACACTTAAACACATGCCCTTGTATAGATGCACACTTAACACATGCCAAACTACACATGTACACATAGACACACATACATAGTACCCATGTAGATACACACATAAAAACATATACAAACACATATAAGCACACACACACACATGCACTACCCCACACATAAGCTTACAGACATTCTTACACACATGCACATGCATGCTCACACACACATGCATATTTATGCACACAAATACACCCACATATGCATGCATGTACACACACAAGCATGGACACCCTGACACACCCATATACAAACACAAGCACTCACCCCACCACACAAAGACAAACATGAATGAAAAGATGCACACATGCATGCAAGTGCACAGACACAGACATGCTTACATGCTCATAAAAACATATGCATGTGCATGCATGCAAGCAAAAAGACATATGTACACTCATGCACACACATGTATATAAAGATGCACCAACACATGCATGTAAATACACACAAATAGACTAATGGGTAGGCACACCCCAACACATACAAATACACACATGTAATTACACACACATATGCACAAAGACACGTGCACACAGGAACACACAAACATGCTTAACCACACACACACATTAACACACATGCACATATGTACACACACATACACACATATGCAGCCATAAACACATGCAATGGTGCACACACACGATCACACACACACATAGGTGCATACAAACGTCGACGAATATGCATGCACACAGACAAATGTGTGTGTGAATTCATACCCACAACTAAATGCACACACATACACACATGCACACTTACTTACATGTAGGCATGCATATGCATGCATGCACATATGCATGCATGCACATATGCATAATCCTACAGACACATTCATACATGCAAGCATGTATTTACACACACATGAAAAATACACACACATAGAAGCAAACACATGAAAACACACACACAAGCACATGCACACACATAAATAAACATGCAATCTTAAGAACACACATGAAAAATACTAACATGCAAACATATAGACACACATAAACTCACCCACACACACACATGCACATATGCAAGCTCCAACACACACAAACAAACATGCTTGCCCACATATACACATGCACACATTCACACATAAACTCACCCACACACACATGAAAAATAATAACACACGCACACGCACACACTTATATACATGCATACATGCAAGCACATATGCTCAAACACATGCATATGTACACATACACACAAGCAAACACACACCAATGCATGCATATGCATGCACAACAACATGCACATATGCACACATGCATGCACACACATACACATGAAAGCTCTCACAGCCACACACACACACTCACTCTCGCACATGCATACACTGATGGAATGCATGCACACATGTGTGCATGTGTACACACATATGAATAGACATACACACAACACAACCCTACACAAATGTAACACACATTCATGAACACAAATAAACATAAACACATGCACACATGCACAAACGTGCACATGAACACACTCAAACAAACAAGCACCTATTCACACTTCCATATGCATATGCACACAAAAAAACAACACACACACATGCTTGAATAGTCTTTCACACAACCAAAAGCACACATGTACACACATGCAAGCATGCATACAAGCATCTGCATGTACACACATACCCACACACACAAAGATGTACACACATGCATATGTGCAAACTACACATGTGCACATAAATGGATGCAAGCACAAAAACACATGCACACTCTTATATGTGCCTGCATACACACATGCACCCATACACTTGTGCACATACATGCATGTAGACATACATGGACATACATATGCAAATTCATAAGCACACTTGTGCACATACACATTCCCATGCACATTCACACACACACAAACAAACATGCTTGCACACACACACAAGACAAACTCATGCATTCACTCTCTCCCTCCCCCACACATTCACATAAGAGCACGCATGTGCATGCATACACACACATGCAAACCTGCACACACCCACACACAGACACCGACACATATACCCATATGTGTACACATACTTGTATGCATGTGCACATAGTCACACACACAAACACACTCATGCATGCAAACACACACATGCACACACATACATGCACACACATAGAAGAAAACACATGAAAACACACACATGTACACACACACACACAAGCACATGCACACACATAAATAGACATGCAATCTTAGGAACACACATGCAAACATATAGACACACATAAACTCACCCACACACACATGCACACAAACATTCATACACATAACACACATGCACATCCCCATGCATAGTCACATACATGTATTCCCATTTATAGACACACACTCACATGCACGCACATGTCAACCACAAACACACACAAGTGCCTGCACCCATTTAAATGCATACACAATCATACAAATAGGCTAATAGACATGCTCACACACACACACATGCATGAATGTTAAAATGCACACAAACACACACATATAGATGCATGCATACTCATGCACACAAATACAAACACACACACACGTGTATGCACATGCATGCCTTCACACACATATGCATATTCATAAACATATATGCAAACACACAAGAAAGCACACATGTGCATGTGCACATTCATGCACACAAGCATAACATATGCACACATGCTCATACACACACATGCATGCATGCACATTCACACATTCAAGCATAAACACACACATTTACTCGTACACACACACATGCTTGCACACACACAAATACACGTGCAAATGCATCTACACACAGACAAGCATGCACACACACATGCATGTGCAAATGGACATGCACACACTTGCACATTTGCACACACACATGTACACTTGCATACACTTGAGACACTCAAACACACTTGCACATGTACACATAAAACGTATGAAGTCATGCATATAAACCTGCACACAAACTCATAAATACATGCACACACACATACACAAACACACACACACATACACGCACATGCACACATAAACACATGCATAGAAGCACACACGAACACACAAATGATCACACACACACACACATACATAGGTGCACACACAACCCATGCACATGTAAGCACACACACCCACAACTAGACTTGCACACACATAAGCACACATACACACATGAACACACACTACCATGCATACACACGCATGCATGCATGCACACATGTAGACACGCACACTCTTACACACACATATTCACACAATTGTGCATGTAGGCACAAACACATTTGCATGTACATAAACACATGAGCACACACATGGAAAGACACACACACACATGCAGAAACATAAAGACACATGTGTCCACACATACATTCTCAAACACATGCTCATGCACAAACATGCACATGCATGTACACACACTCACACATGCATGTACACACTCCCACATGCACACACACACACACACGTACACATGCAAGCACTCACAGCCAAATGCATTGATGCTCATACATGCACACATATACACAGACATGGATGCACAAAAAAATGTTTAAATGTACACACACATGCATACACATGCCCACTAAAAAAATAGCCTTGCACTCATAGACACACACACATGAATAGACATACATATATGCATACACACACAAACACATGTATGTGTGCACACACGCAAACCCATAAACACATGTGCACATAAATATGCATGCACACAAACACACACAAATAAGTTCACAAACATATGTGCAAAGCCATACATACATATACACACACACATGCACCCACACATATGCAAGCATGCATGCATGAAAACTCAAAGACTCATACAAATACGTAGGTACATGCATGCACATGCACACTTGCAAATACACACAAGCATTTACACAGATGCACACACATATGTACATGCACACACACACAAACACCCATAAGGACCCATACACCTACATACATGTATGCACAACACACAAACATTCACAATTGCACCCACTTATATATACACTCAAGCACATACACATGAGTAGACACACATGCACATGAATTCATGCACATAAGGACACATGCATGCACCCACACATAATTGTAAGCACAAACATAGGCACACACAAAAACACTCACACATAGATGTACACATCCATGCATGCATACACAAATGCATGCAAAATACACAAAAATGCATAAACATGCCACATAAGGATGCACACTCATAAAGTGCTCAAACATAGTTGCACTCAAACACACACACATGCACAAATATGCATAAATGAACATAGGCATGCATACACACACGCACAAATAAAAATAAACATGGCCACACACATGCATACAAACATGTATACACTAACACACACACACACTCACTTAGATAAACATATGAACACAAACAAATACATGCATACATGTAAGAATACCTGCAAATGCTCACATAAATGAAAACATGTACACATACCTCTAGATAATATGCACACACACAAGTGCACACAGAGACATAAGAATAATCACATATGCACATGTGCACATGCACACATGCACACATAAGTAGCATGCACTCATAGGCACACACTCATGTTGAAACACACACACAAACACACATACACAAATAGATGCACACTACCTCACACATAAAGTCACGTGTCTGCAAACACATGCACAGACATGCTTTTAAGCACATACATGCATACATGAAACACACACACACAAATGTGTGTGCACACATCCATTAATGCATACACACACACACATAGCCACATGAACTCACATGCACACAAACATGAATTCAAAACTACATGTACACACACACACACACATATGCATTCATGCACACACATGCACATACGCACACATGCACAAGTGAACACATGCACATACCCATGTACACATATGCACATGCACATGCATATGCCACATACATATCCACATATGTGCTTTCATACTTGTAGACACACATGAGAGCATATAAGCACACATATGGACACCCACATGCACACACACACATGTGCATACATTTACACACACACACTCTCTCTCTCTCTTTCTTACATGCACAAACAAATGGAAACGTACACACACACACACCCATATACACATGTAGATGGACATAAAGACACACATGCATAATCACAGGCACACACATATTAGTATGCACAAACACATATACATACATACACGCATGCACACATATAGACATATGTATGTGTAAGCACACACACACGACCACTTGCACACATGCCTAGGCAAACAAGCACACACAAATACATGTACACAAACACACATGCATCGATGCACACAGAGACATGCATACAAGCAAAATCATGTGCATATCAATTCACATACAGGAAATTGCATATGCATAAGCCCACGCACATACTAGTGCACACACAAGCAAATGCATATGCATAAGCTTATGCATAAATGTGCATTCATATGCACACACTTATAAGCACAAACACATGCAAACACACACACACCTACATGCAGACACGAACAAAAAAGCACATGGACACACACACATACCTAGCAACATAGACATGCTTGTAGACACAAGCAAATGCAAAAAATACATGCACTTGGACACACATATTTACACATGCTCATAGACACACACTTACACACACATGCACATAGACATATGCACAAAGACAAAGACACATGCACATACACACATGCAAAATTGCACACATGCATAGACACACACATGAGAGCATGCACACATACACTCTTGCACATTCACAAGCATGCACACAAACTCACACAAAGAGACACATGCACACACACATAAGCACTTAGACACATGCACACTCCCACACAAGCATGCATACCATATGCATGCATGAGCACACACCCACACACACAAACACGAACGTACACATGCATGCACCTACACACACATGCACATGTTGACATGCACTCACACAAAACCATGCACACACACACTCACAATGTACCACACACACGCACACACCTAAACATGCACACATACATGTGCACACACACATGCCCAAGCACATACATGTGCACACATAGGCATGCACACATACACACACAGCTACACACGTGTACACACATGCACATGTAAGTACACTCATGTACAAACATACAAGCCTATGTACACGCATAGACATACACATGCACACATGCACACACACACATGCATGCACACAAACATGGATTCTCACATATGTTTGCACACATACACATGAAAACATAGACACACATGCATAAGCACATATACATGCTTCTACATAGACATCATTTTCTCACAAACTCGTGCACACAAGCACAAGTTCTCGCTTACACATGTGCATACAAAAACACATGCACATGCACACAAGCTTATGGGCACACATATACATAAATACACATGCAAATGTACAAACATAGACATAAGTACACACACGTGCTTACAGGGATACACCCATATGAATGTGTGCATATAAACACACACACACACGCCTATGTACATGTGTAGACACACATGCACTTACACACCCACACACACACACACCACCATAGACATGCACATACGCACACATGCACACACACACAAACACATGAACACAATGACACAAAAATGCACGTACACATACACATAAACACAAGCATGCATAACACAAAAATAGACAAGCACAAACATCAACATGTGCACATACACCAACACAGACATGCATACACAAAAGTGCATGCACACACACACACATGAAAACACACACATACACATAAATGCACACACTCAAATGTACACACATATCTAACCTCAAATGAATTAGGCACTCATGCATATGCAAGCATACATGCATGAATGCACTCAAGCACACATATGCACACACAAATGTATATGGACACACATGCCTACACACACACACTCAAACACACATGCACATGTGCATGCATGCACACACATGTATACATATGCACACATATACACACACAAAAGTGCATTCCTGTACCCATAGACTGCATATATACAAATACAACATACGCACTCACACACACCCATATGCTTGCACTCTCACACTTGCAAGCACACACATGTACACACTCACTCACAAACATACCCGCACACAAACACATGCACACATACACACACACACATATACACACATGCACACTGATAGACACATACACATGTACACATGCACATGTATGCTTTCACACATACACAATATACAGCCATCAACACAGACACATGCACACATGCAAACACACAAGTACACACATACAAACCAACACATAGACAACCCACATCAACACATGTTGATACACACATACATATAGGCACAAACACAAATGCACACATGTACCCACATTTCTATGCATACATGCACAAACAACATACACACACCCACACACACCTACATGCTTTCACTCTCATACGTACAAAAACATGCATGTGCACACTCACAAACATACAAACATATACATGTGCACAAAGATGCCTGCACATACACATTCACACATGCACTAGCACACATATACACACACACAAAGGCTAACACACACACACACACATGCATGCATGCACATGCAAGCTTTCACACATGCACAACATGCATCTACCAACACACACGCAAGCAAACAGGTATGCATAGAAGTGCACACACAAAAACCAATAGACAAACACCTACATCAACACACGTAGACACACACGTGCACATACTTGCATGCACACACACACACACTAACACATGGACATACATTGATACACATAGACATGCACACACACTCACATGTATGCACACATTCACACATAGGCAAACTTACACATACAAACACTCATACAAGCACACTTGCGCACACTCGAACAAAAATATGCACACATACACACTCATAGGCTAACACAAATGAACACATGCATGCACAATCATACACACTCACAAACTATGATGCATAGGCACACACACGTACATTAACATGCATACACAAACACCCAACCACACAGGCATAGTCACATTCTCACACACATAAACACATGCATGCACGTGCACACACAGGCAGACCTATACATACACACACACACACATGCATGCAACATACATAAACAAACAAGCATACACATGCACACACATTTACATGAATAGGCACAAAACTACACACAAGCTCACAAACATACATATACATAAGTACACAAATGCATACACAACTATGCATGTGCATGCATACACAAGCACTCTTGCATGCACATGCACACACACACACACGCTCACATGCACAATCACACAACCAAGCATGCACACACACATACACAAACACATGCATGCACATGAACATATGCACGCATATGCATGTAGGCACAAAAATATATTAGTGTTCACAAAAATAAACATACACACATACACACCAATAGAAAAGCACACATAACACACACATAGAGACATATGCACACACATGCCCATAAAAAGACACATGTGCATGCACACTTTGAAGCACAAGCTCAGACATGCACACACATGCATGAGCATGTGCACACACACACACATATATACACATTTGCTAACACACAAGAACACACATGCATACACATAGACATGTACACATAAAAAATGTAGACATGTACACACACACACCCACAAATCCATACTCACACTTGAACATACAAATGCATCGACAAATACACAAACACATGCACACATGCACACCTGTACACTCACATGCATAATAAATGCACAAATTTAGGCACAAAAATAAATGCTTGCATACTAACACACACACAAGCACACATATAGGGACACAAACACATGACTATTGACACACACACTCTCACTCACACACACACGAACACATATGCACACATAGAAGCATAAGAAAAATGCACACACACCAACACACCCATGCTCACACACACTCACACATAAATATGCATGTGCACACACACACACATATGCAGAGACAAACACCATGCACACATAAACACACATGCATATATACACACACCCAGCACAAAAACATGCACACACACACACATAGGTGCATGCACATATGTCCATGCACAAACACACACATGCACACACACATATCCATATACACATGCATGCATCACTGAACTCATATGCACATGAACATTCACAAAAACACAAGCACACATAGGCACACACAAAAAAACATATATATGCATGCATAGACATGCATGCCCATGTCAACTCACACACGCACCAATAGATACACACACACACATTTGTGCATGTACATAAGCATGCTCACACAAACACATGCATACACATACTCATACGCACACACAATCACACACACACACACATGCACATACATGCACAAACCACACAAATTCACACTCACTTAGACATGCATATCCACATAGATACATAAATATAGAGGTGCATACATGCACGTGAATAGCAACACACACACATTTACGCACATATGCAAGAATAAGCACAAACACACTCATAGAAACACACATGCTCACACAAAAGCACACACACATTCCAATACATACACAAGCACACCTAAACATATGCACACGTAAAAACATGGACATCCTCATCTACAAGCATGCACAAAGAAACATGCAAAATAGACACACACATGCACACACATCATAAATGCATGCATGCACACACACATGCACATTTGCACAAGAAAACAAATACATGCACACACATGTACCTACACACTCACGTAAAGATGCACACATACACATAGACATACACACACATACACATGAATACAAACTCTCACATGCACACACACAGACACACACATGCATGGATACAAGTAAATGCAAAAAACATACCCACACAAACACATAAATGTACACTCACACACATGCATGCAAATCCATACATGAACTTAAACACTTGCGTACATGTACTAGCACACACACATAGATGCACACATGAACACAAACACAAAAGCAAAATCACACATATGCACATGAAAAAAATAGATGAACATACAACCTACGCACATACATGTGTTAGCATACACACACTCACACGCACACACACATGCACTCTTATACACACATGCTCGAATGCATGCACAAAAACACCCACACACACACACACATGCACATGAACACACACACACACACATGCATCCACATGCACTTATGAATGTATGCACATGCACACCAAGATACAAACATATGTAGGCACATGCCCAAATGCACTCACACACCTTTACACACACATAGACACATATTGAAGCACACACACACACACATACATAAACCCACACACAAGTGCACACATACACACACATGCACATACATGCTTGTAAACACACACGCACAAGTGCATATATGCACTTGCATAGAAACACATACACATATACACACATAATAGCACAAATGCATGGCTCAAGAAAAAATCACATGCACACACTCAAGCACACAATCATGCATGCACTCACACATAGGTACACACAACTACACACACACAATCGTGCACACAAATGCATACACACATACAAGCATAGCAAACCCAGCACACACACATAGGTGAGTTTGCACACATAGTTACATGTGCACACACAAACACACATACACACATGCACACTAACATGCACCCATGAACAAGTGTCCACACACACTTACACGCACACATGCACAATCCTACACGTGCAAATGAATGCATGCACTCAAACACACATGTGCACACCGACATGTCCACAAGTACACACACCTACACACATATACACAATCACACATGTACACACACATGCACACACACTTTCCTAAACAAATACACATGCACACACACACACACAAACATGCATGCACACACATGCATACACACATATGCACCCAAACCTACAAGTATAGACAAACATACAAACACACACATAGAGGTGCACACAAAAATGCTCACACATGAACATACAAATGAACACATATGCACACACATGTGGACACACACACATGCATACACACACATAAGCACACACATACACGCAAGCATAGTCACCATACAAATGCACATGCACACACATAGATACACACACATAAGTGTACCCACACACAACCATAATTACAAGCATAGACACAGGTGCACAAATAGACATAGAAATGCATACACACACAGACACACACCATTGCACACAAATACTGACACACATAGACACATGCTCCCTCGTAGACCCATACATGCTGAAGCACACATGCATATACTTGCACCGACATCGATAGACACACAGACAAACATGCACACATATGAAGTCACATTTGCTCAAGCACTCACTCACACATGAACACACATACACTCATACATGCACACATGCATGCAAACATGCTCACACACATAAGCACATGCATGCGCACACCTTCACACACACATATAAGTACTAACACTCTTACTCACGCATGCATACACATGCATACACACACATTCTCATACACACACATGCATGTGCAGACAAATACATGCACATACAATCACCCATGCACACACATACACACATGCATGCAAACATTTGTTCTTGCATAAGCACACAAACACATGCATGAGCACACATACAAGCACACATGCACACACATACAAACACACATGCATGCACTTTAATATACACACACATACTTGAACACAAACACAGGCACATTCAAACAAATATATGTAGACACACACAGACACTCACGCATATAAAGGCACACACACACACACACATGGACATGCACAAGCACATGCACAAATGTACACATAGACAAGAATACACATAGACAAACTCATATGCACACACACTTGCATGTAAGCATGTACTCATAGACATGTACACACACTTGCACACACTTGCCACACATGCACACTTATACACAAACACACATGTTCACACACAAATAGACTACAAGCACACACGTAGATACATACACATAAGCATACACACCTACAATGAATTCACATACACAAACATACACATATGCATGCCTAGCCACATAAGCACACACATAAACACATATTTACACACAAAAGCACACAACTGCACACACAAATGTGCACACATCCATGCACACACATGCACACAAAGATGCATGCACCACCTAGAAACGTCTGAACACAAACACATATAGATGCACGTGTGAATGCACACACAAGCACAAAGACAAATTCACACACATGCACACATATACATACATGCATATACATATGCATGCACATACACACACTAATGCACACACACATACACACACATGCCCTCACACACACACATGCACAAATGTAGACTCAACCATGCCCTAACACACATGAAACATGCACACACACAAATATAAACAAACACACACACACCTTCTTATACACACATGTGCCTCTGTGTACACACAGACAAGCACACACACAAACACAATCACATACAAGTACAAACACACACACACACACACTCACATATGTACACACACACACACACACACTCATATGTATGCACACACATGAACACAAATAAACACCTATAAAAACAAACACACACAAACACACTGACACACACGCACACACATTCATGCATTTGCACAAGCCTACCCACACACACGCATACACTTACACACACCACTATACAGACACACACAAACAAGCATGCATGCACACATGCAAACCCACACATATGCATGCACATATTCACATGCACTTACACATGCACAAGCATGGCAACACATGAATATACACACCTACAGGTGCATAACAACATACATAAACACGTATGCACATGCACACATATAGGTACACACATGCACATGCACAAGTAAAAAAATTCAAGGACACACAAGTACACAAGTATGCACGCACCCAGAAACACACCCTCATCCACATATGCACACAAAAAAGTATGCATAAATAGAGACACATGTGTATACACACACACACATTCACACAATTTTGTATGCACACACAGACATGCATATTCACACAAACACTTGTGCACACATGAACACGAAT
>JAIUJO010003432.1:37500-42150 GCA_023846275.1 Vanilla planifolia | reverse complement strand
AAGGCAAAGAAGAGGAAGGAAAAGAAGATGAAGAAGCAGAAGAAGAGGAAGAAGAGGAAGAAGAAGAGGAAGAAAGGGAAGAAGAAGTAGAGGAAGAAGATAAAGAGGAAGAAGAATGGGAGGAAGAAGATGAAGAAGAAGAAGAAGAAGAAGAAGAAGAAGAAGAATATGAAGAAGTAGAAGAAGAAGAAGGAGAAGAGGGAGAAAGAGAAGAAGAAGAAGAAGAAAGAGAAGAAGAAGAAGAAGAAGAAGAAGAAAAGGAAGAAGAAGAAGAAATAGAAGAAGAAGAAGTAGAAGAAGAAGAACAACGAGAGGTAGAAGATGAAGAAGATGAAGAAGAAGAAGAAGAAGAAGGAGAAGAAAGAGAAGAACAAAAGGAAGAAGAAGAAGAAGATGAAGATAGTGATGAAGAAAAAGTAGTAGAAGAAGAAGAAGAAGATGATGATGATGAGGAACAAGTAGAAGAAGAAGATGAAGAAGAAGAAGAAAAAGATGATGAAGAAGATTAAGAATAAGAAGTAGAGGAAGAGGATGAAGAAGAAGAAGAAGAAGAAGAAGAAGAAGAAGATGACAAAGAAGAAGAAGAAGACAAAGAAGAAGAAGGGGAGGAAGAAGGTAAAGAAGATGAAGAAGAGGACTAGAAGAAGAAAAAGAAGAAGAATAAGACTAAGATGAACCAGAAGAAGAAGAAGAAGGACAAAAGGAGAAGAAGAAAAAGAAGAAGAAGAAAGAGAAGAAGAAGAAGAAGAAGAAGAAGAAGAAGAGCAAGAAGTAGAAGATGAGATGGAAGGAGAAGAAGAAGAAGAAGAATAAGATGAAGGAGAAGAAGACAAAAAAGAAGAAGAAGAAGAAGAAGAAGAAGATGGAGAAAAAGAAGAAGAAGAAAAAAAAGAAGGAGAAGAATGTGACGAAGGAGAAGAAGGAGAAGAAGAAGAAGAAGAAGAACAAGAAAAAGAAGAAAATGATGATGATGATGATGAAGAAGAAAACGAAAAAAGAAGAAGAAGAAGAAGAAAAAGAAGAAAAACAAGAAGTAGTAGAAGAAAAAGATGAAGAAGAGGAAGAAGAAGAAGAAGAAGAAGTAGAAGAAGAGGAAGAAGAAGATGAAGAAGATGAAGAAGAACAAGGAGAAGAAGAAGATGAAGAAGAAGATTAAGAAGAAGAAGACGAAGAAGATGATGACAAAGAATAAGAAGAAGACGACGACAAAAAGAAGAAGAAGATGAAGAAGCAGAAGAACTAGAATAAGAAGAAGAAGAAGAAGTAGAAGAAAAAGAAGCAGGTGAAGAAGAAGATGAAGAAAAAGAAGGAAAAGAAAAAGAAGAGGAAGAAGAAGAAGAAGAAGAAGATGAAGCAGAAAAAGAAGAAGAGTAAGAAGTAGAAGATGACGAGGAAGAAGAAGGAGAAGTAGAGGAAGAAGAAGAAGATGAAGAGGAAAAGAATTAGAAGAAGAAGAAGAAGTAGAAGAAGCAGTAGAAGAAAATGGAGTAGAAGAAGAAGAAGAAGGAGAAAAAGAAGAAGAATGTAGAAGAAGAAGCAAAAGAAAAGAAGAACAAGAAAAAGATGATTATGATGAAGAAGAAGAAGATGACGAAGAACAGGAAGAAGAAAAGGAAGAAGAAGAAGTAGAAGAGGAAGAAGAACGAGAAGAAGAAGAAAAAGAAGAAGAAGAATAAGAAGACAAAGAAGAAGAAGATGATGAAGAAGAAGAAGAAAAAGAAGATGATGAAGAAGGAGCAGAGAAGGAAGAAGAAGAAGAAGAAGAAGAAGAAGACGAAGAAGAAGAAGAAGATGAAGAGAAAGAATAAAAAGAAGATCAAGAAAAGGAAATAGTAGAAGAAGAAGAAGAAGGGGGCGAAGAAGTAGAAGAAGAAGAAGAGGGGGAGGAAGAAGACGAAGAAGAAGAAGAAGAAAAAGATGAAAAAAAAGAGGAAGAAGAAGAAGAAGAAGAAAAAGAAGAAGAATAATAAGAAGAGAGGGAGAAGAAGGAGAAGAAGAAAAAGAAGAAGAAGAAGAAATAAAAGAAGAAGAGGAAGAAGAAGAAGCAGATGAAGATGATGATGAAGAAGAAGAAGACAAAGATGAATTAGAAGAAGAAGAGGAAGAAGAAGAAGTACAAGTAGAAGAAGAAGAATAAGAATAAGAAGAAGAAGAAGAAGAAGAAGATGAAGAAGAAAAAGAAGAAGAAGAAGAGGCAGAAGTAGATGATGAAGAAGAAGAAGAGAAGAAGAAGAAGAAGAAGAAGAAGAAGAAGTAGAAGATGGAGAGGAAGAGGAAGAAGAAGAAGAAGAGGGAAAAGGAGAAGAAGGAGAAAAAGGAGAAGGAGAAGAAGAAGAGAAGAAGAAGAAGATGATGATGATGATGATGAAGAAGAAGATGAAAAAGAAGAAGAAGTAGAAGATGATGAGGACGAAGAAGAAGAATAATAACAATAAGAAGAAAGAAGAAGAAATAGAAGAAGAAGAAGAAGAAGAAGAAGCAAAAGAAGAAGTAGACCAAAAAGAAGAAGAAGAAGAAGAAAAAGAAGAAGAAGAAGTGGAAGAAGAAGAAGAAGAAAAAGAAGAGGAAGAAGAGTAAGAAGACGAAGAAGGAGAAGAAGGAGAATAAAAAGAAGAAAGAGAATAAAAGGAAGAAGAAGAAGAAGAATGTTAAGGAGAAGAAGAAAAAGTAGGTGGAGAAGAAGAAGAAGAAAAAAAGGAAAGTGGAAAGGAAAAAAGAGAAGAAGAAGAAGAAGAAGAAAAATTACTAGAAGAGGAAGAGGAAGAAGAAGAAGAGGAAGAAGAAGAAGAGGAAAAGGAAGAAGAATAATGGTAAGAAGAAGATGAAGAAGAAGAAGAAGAAGAAGATGAAGAGGAAGAAGAAGAAAAAGGAGAAGAAAAAGAAGAAAATGAACAAGAACTACAAGTAGTAGCAGAAGAAGAAGAAGAAGTAATAAGAGTAGTTGTAGAAGATGAAGAAGGAAGAGAAAAAGAGGTAGAAGAAGAAGAACAACAACAAGAAGAAGAGGAAGAAGAAGTAGAAGAAGAAGAAGTAGATAAATAAGCAGAAGAAGAAGAAGAAGAAGAAGAAGAAGAAAAAGAGGAAGAAGAAGAAGAAGAAAAAGAAGGAGAAGAGGAAGGAGACAAAGAAGAATAAGGAGAAGAGGAGGAAGGAGGAGAAGTAGGAGGAGGAGGAGGAGGAGGAGGAGGAGGAGGAGGAGGAGAAGAAGAAGAAGAAGAAAAACACCAAGAAGTAGTAGAAGAAGAAGAAGAAAAAAGAAGTAGTAGAAGAAGAAGAACAAGAAGGAGAAGAAGAAGGAGGAGGAGGAGAAGAAGAACAAGAAGAAGAAGAAAAAGAAGGAGAAGAAGGAGAAGAAGAAGAAGAAGAAGAAGGAGAAGAAGTACAAAATGAAGAAAAATAAGTAGAAAGAGAAGAAGAAAAAGAAGAAGAAGAAGAAGAAGAAGAAGAAGAAGAAGAAGAAGAAGAAGAGGAAGAAGAAGAAGAAGAAGATGAAGAAGAAGAAGAAGATGAAGAAAAAGAAGAAGAAGCAACAGATGAAGAAGAAGAAGAAGAAGGAAAAGAAGGAGGAGAAGTAGAACATGAAAAGGTAGATGGAGAAGAAGAAGAAGAAGAACATGACAAAGGAGAACAAGAAGCAAAAAAAGCAGAAGAAAATTAAAGGGAAGAAGAGGCAGAAGTAGAAGATGAAGAAGAAGGAGAAGTAGAAGAGGAGGAACATGAAGAAGAGGAAGAAGAAGAACAAGAAGAACAAGAAGAACAAAAAGAAGAAGAAGTAGAAGAAGAAGGGAAATAAAAGAAAGACAAAAACAAAGAAGTAGAGGAGGAAGAAGAAGATGAACAAGAAGAAGATGAAGAAGACAAAGAATGAGAACAAGAAGAAGAAAAGGAAGAACACAAAGAAGTAAAAGAAGAAGAAGAAAAATAAGAAGAAGTAGAAAAATAAGAAGAAGAAGAAGAAGAAGAAGGATAAGATTAAGAAGATGAAAAGGAAGAAGAAGAAGAAGAAGAAGAAGAGGAAGAAGAAGAAGAAGGAGAGAAGTAGAAGAAGATGATGATGATGATGATGAAGAAGAAGAAAAAGGAGAAAAAAAAGAAGAAGAGCAAGAAGAAGAAAAAGAAGAAGTACAAGAAGGAGAAGAACAAGAAGAAAAAGAAGAAAAAGAAGAAGAAGATAAAGAAGAAGAAGCTAAAGAAGAAGAAGATGAAAAAGAAGAAGAAGAAGAAGAAGAAGAACGAATTAGAAGAAGTTGAAGAAGAAGAACAAGAAGAAGAAGAACAAGAAGAAGAAGAAGAAAAGAACAAGAAGAAGATGAGGAAGATGAAGAAGAAGAGCAAGAAGAAGAAGAGAAAGAAAAAGTAGAAGAAAAAGAACAAGAAGAAGAAGAAGAAGAAGAAGAACAAGTAGTAGTAGTAGAAGAAAAAGAAGAAGTTGTAGAAGAAGATGAAGAAGTAGTAGTAGAAGAAGAAGAAGAGAAAGAAGATGAAGAAAAAAAGGAGAAGAATAAGAAAAAGAAGATGAAGTTGAATAAGAGATAAAAGGAGAAGGGGAAGAAGTAGAAGAAGAGAAAGAAGAAGAAGAAGAAAAAGAAGAGGAAGCAAAAGAAGAAAATGTAGGGGAAGAAGAAGGACATAAATGAGAAGAAGGAGAAG
>JAIUJO010003432.1:30000-32500 GCA_023846275.1 Vanilla planifolia | reverse complement strand
CAGAAAAAGAAGAAGAGTAAGAAGTAGAAGATGACGAGGAAGAAGAAGGAGAAGTAGAGGAAGAAGAAGAAGATGAAGAGGAAAAGAATTAGAAGAAGAAGAAGAAGTAGAAGAAGCAGTAGAAGAAAATGGAGTAGAAGAAGAAGAAGAAGGAGAAAAAGAAGAAGAATGTAGAAGAAGAAGCAAAAGAAAAGAAGAACAAGAAAAAGATGATTATGATGAAGAAGAAGAAGATGACGAAGAACAGGAAGAAGAAAAGGAAGAAGAAGAAGTAGAAGAGGAAGAAGAACGAGAAGAAGAAGAAAAAGAAGAAGAAGAATAAGAAGACAAAGAAGAAGAAGATGATGAAGAAGAAGAAGAAAAAGAAGATGATGAAGAAGGAGCAGAGAAGGAAGAAGAAGAAGAAGAAGAAGAAGAAGAAGACGAAGAAGAAGAAGAAGATGAAGAGAAAGAATAAAAAGAAGATCAAGAAAAGGAAATAGTAGAAGAAGAAGAAGAAGGGGGCGAAGAAGTAGAAGAAGAAGAAGAGGGGGAGGAAGAAGACGAAGAAGAAGAAGAAGAAAAAGATGAAAAAAAAGAGGAAGAAGAAGAAGAAGAAGAAAAAGAAGAAGAATAATAAGAAGAGAGGGAGAAGAAGGAGAAGAAGAAAAAGAAGAAGAAGAAGAAATAAAAGAAGAAGAGGAAGAAGAAGAAGCAGATGAAGATGATGATGAAGAAGAAGAAGACAAAGATGAATTAGAAGAAGAAGAGGAAGAAGAAGAAGTACAAGTAGAAGAAGAAGAATAAGAATAAGAAGAAGAAGAAGAAGAAGATGAAGAAGAAAAAGAAGAAGAAGAAGAGGCAGAAGTAGATGATGAAGAAGAAGAAGAGGAAGAAGAAGAAGAAGAAGAAGAAGAAGAAGTAGAAGATGGAGAGGAAGAGGAAGAAGAAGAAGAAGAGGGAAAAGGAGAAGAAGGAGAAAAAGGAGAAGGAGAAGAAGAAGAGAAGAAGAAGAAGATGATGATGATGATGATGAAGAAGAAGATGAAAAAGAAGAAGAAGTAGAAGATGATGAGGACGAAGAAGAAGAATAATAACAATAAGAAGAAAGAAGAAGAAATAGAAGAAGAAGAAGAAGAAGAAGAAGAAGAAGAAGAAGAAATAGAAGAAGAAGAAGATGATGATGATGATGATGATGATGATGAAGATGAAGTAGTAGAAGAAGAAGATGAAGAATAAGAAATCCAAGAAGAAGAACAAGAAGAAGAAGAAGAAGCACAAGAAGAAGAAGAAGAAGAAGGAGAAGAAGAAGAAGAAGTAGATGACGAAGAAGAAGAAGAACAAAAGAAGAAGATGATGATGAAGAACATGAAGAAGACGAAGAGGAAGAAGAAGAAGAAGTAGAAGTAGAGGTAGAAGTAGAAGAAGAAGAAGAAGAAGAAGAAGATGAATAAAAAGTACAACAAGAAGAAGAAGGCGAAGAAGAAGAAGAAGATGAAGAAGAGGAAGAAAGAGAAGAAGAAGAAGAAGAAGAACAGGAACAATAAGAAAAGGAAGAAGAAGAAGAACAGGAAGAAGAAGTAGAAGTAGTAGAAGAAGAAGAAGAGAAGAAAGAAGGGCAGGAAGATGACAAAGAAGAAGATGAAGAAGAAGAAAAAGAAGAAATATAAGCAGAAGAATTAGCCGAAGAAGAAGAAGGAGAAGAGGGAGAAGAAGAAGAAGAAGAAGAAAGAGAAGAAATAGAAGAAGAAGAAGTATAAGAGGAAGAAGAAGTAGAAGAAGAAGAAGTTGAAGAAGATCAAGAAGGGGAGGTAGAAGATGAAGAAGATGATGATGAAGAAGAAGGCGTAGAAGAAGACGAAGAAGAAGCTGATTAAGAAGAAGAAGAAGAAGTAGAAGAGGAAGAAGAAGAAGAAGATGAAGATGATGATGATGATAATGAAGAAGTAGAAGACGAAGAACAAGAAGAAGGAGGAGAAAAAGAAGTAGAAGAAGATGACAAAGAAGAAGAAGAAGATGAAGAAGAAGAAGAAAATGACGATGAAGAAGAAGAAGAAGAAGAAGAAGAAGAAGATGAAGAAGAAGAAGTGGAAGAAGAAGAGAAAGAAGAGAAAGAAGAAGACATAGAAGAATAAGAAGAAGAAGAAGAAGAAGAAGAAGAAGGAGAAGTAGGAGAACAAGAAAAAATAGAAGATGAAAGAGAAGAAGAAGAAGAAGAAGAAGAAGAAGAAGAACAAGAAAAAAGAAGGAGTAGTAGAAGAAGAAGGAAAGAATGAACAAGAAGGAGGGGAAGGAGAAGAGGAAGAAGTAGAAGAAGTAGAAGAAGAAGAGGAAGATGAAGACGAAGAAGAAGAAGAAGAGGAAGATGAAGACGAAGAAGAAGAAAAAAAAGAAGAAGAAGAAGAACATGATGAAGAAGGAGGAGAAGAAGAAAGAGGAGACGAAGAAGAAGGAGAAGTAGAAGAAGAAGAAGGAGGAGGAGATGAAGAAGAAGAAGAGGAAGGAGGAGAAGAAGAAGAAG
>JAIUJO010003432.1:22500-25000 GCA_023846275.1 Vanilla planifolia | reverse complement strand
GAAGGAGAAGGAGAAGAAGAAGATGAAGAAGAAGAAGAAGAAGAAGAAAAGGAGAAGAAGAAGAAAGCAGAGGAGAAGAAGAAGAAGAAGATGAAAGAAAAGAAGGAGAAGAAGAAGATGAAGAAGAAGAAAAAGCAGGAGGAGAAGATGAATTAGAAGAAGAAGGAGAAGAAGGAGAAGGAGAAGAAGAAGAAGAAGATGAAGAAGGAGAAGGAGAAAAAGAAGAACAAGAAGAAGAAGAAGAAGAATGAGAAGGAGAAGAAGACAGAAGAAGAAGGAGAAAAAGAAGGAGAAGAAGAAGAAGGGAAGTAGAAGAAGGAGAAGAATTACAAGGGGAAGAAGAAGAAGGAGAAGAAGAAGGAGAAGAATGAGGAGGAGAAGAAGAGGAATGAGAAGAAGAAGGACAAGAACAAGAAGGAGAAGGAGGAGGAGGAGAAGAAGAAGAAGATGAAGAAGAAGGATGAGTAGATGAAGAAGAAGGAGAAGAAGATGAAAATGGAGAAGAAGAAGAAGAAGAAGAAGAAAAAGATTAAGAAGTTGAAGGAGAAGCTGAAGAAGGAGAAGAAGAAGAAGGAGAAGAAGGAGAAGAAAAAGGAGAGGAAGAAGAAGGAGAAGAAGAAAAAGAAGAAGAAGGAGTAGAAGAAGGTGGAGGAGAAGAAGAAGAAGAAGAAGAAGAAGTAGAGGAAGAAAGAGAAGGAGGAGGAGGAGAATGAGAAGATCAGGAAGACGGAGAAGAAGAAGGAGAAGGAGGAGATGGAGGAGAAGGAGAAGAAGAAGACGATGATGATGATGATGATGTTGATGAAGAAGAAGAAGAAGATGAAGTGGCATTTGTAGTAGAAGAAGAAGAAAAGGAGGAGGATGAAGAAGCATAATAAGATAAAGAAGAAGAACAAGATGCATAAGAAGAAGAAGGAGAAGAAAAAGAGAAGAAGAAGAAGAAGAAGAAGAAAAAGAACTACTGGAGAAGAAGAAGAAGAAGATGCATAAGATGAAGAAGGAGAAAAAGAAGAAGAAGAAGAAAAAGAACTACTAGAGAAGAAGTAGAACTACTAGAAGAAGAAGATGAAGAAGAAGAGGAGGAGGAGGAAGAAGAAGAAGAAGATGAAGATGAAGAAGAAGAAAAAGAAGAAGAAAAAGAACAAGAAGGAGTAATAGTAGTAGTAGTAGTAGTAGAAGAAGAAGAAGAAGAAGAAGAACAAGAAGAAGAAGAAGAAGAAGGAGAACAAAAAGAAGAAGAAGAAGAAGGAGAAGAAGAAGGTGGAAAATAGGAAAAAGCATGAGAAGAAGGACGAGAAGAATAAGAAGAAAAAGAAGAAGAAGATGAAGAAGAAGTAGTATTAGAAGATGAAGAAGTGGAAGAAGAAGAAGAACAACAACAAGAACAAGAAGAAGAAGAAGCCAAAGAAGAAGAAGAAGAAGAAGAAGAGCTAATTGTAGTAGAAGAAGAAGAAGAAAAAGAAAAAGAAGGAGAAGGAGAAGATGAAGAAGAATAAAAACGTCATCAATAATAAGAAGGGGAAGAAAAACAAAAAGAACAGGAAGAAGGGCAAGAAGAAGGAGAAGAAGAAAAAGAAGGAGAAGGACAACAAAAAGGAGAAGAAGATGGAGAAGAAGAAGAAAAAGTAGAAGACGAAGTAGAAAAAGAACAACAACAACAAAAAGGGAAAGAAGAAGAAGAACAAGAACAAGAACAACAAGAAGTAGAAGAAGAAGAAAAAGAAGAAAAAATAGAAGAAGAAAAAGAAGAAGAAGAAGAAAGAGAAGAAAAAGAATAAGAAGAAGAAAAATAAGATGTTGAAGAAGAAGAAGAAGAAGAGGAAGAAGAAGAATAACAAGAAGAAGAAGAAGTAGAAGAAGAAGAAGAAGGAAAAGAAGAAGAATAGGAAGAAGAAGAAAAAGAAGGAGAAGAAGGAGAAGAGGAGAAGTAGAAGAAGAAGAAGGAGAAGAAGATGATGATGATGATGACGTTGATGAAGAAGAAGAAGAAGAAGAAGAGTAATTTGTAGTAGAAGAAGAAGAAAAAGAGGAGGAAGAAGAAGAAGATGCATAAGAAGAAGAAGGAGAAGGAAAAGAAGAAGAAGAAGAAGATGAAGAAGAAGAAGAAGTAGAAGACATAGATGAAGAAGAAGTAGAAGAAGAAGAAGAAAAAGAAGAAGAAGAAGAACAAGAAGAACTACTAGAAGAAGAGGATGATGAAGAAGAGGAAGAGGAGGAAGAAGAAGAAGAAGGGGTAGAAGAATAAGAATAAGATGAAGAAGAAGAAAAAGAACAAGATGGAGTAGTAGAAAAAGAAGAAGAACAAGAAGAAGGAGAAGATGAAGAAGAAGAACAAGAAGGAGAAGAAGAAGAAGAAAGTGGAAAATAGGAAAAAAAATAGGAAGAAGAAGGAGGAGAAGAATAAGAAAAAGAAAATGAAGAAGAAGAAGACGACAAAGAAGAAGAAGAAAAAGAAGAAGAAGAGGAAGAAGAAGTAGAAGAACAAGAAGAAGAAGTAGAA
>JAIUJO010003432.1:10000-20000 GCA_023846275.1 Vanilla planifolia | reverse complement strand
AGAAGAAGGAGAAGAAGTAGAAGAAGAAGAAGAGGAAGATGAGGATTAAGAAGAAGAAGAAGATGATGAAGAAGAAGAAGAGAAAGAATAAGTTCTAGAAGAAGAAGATGACGAAGAAGAGGAAGAGGAAGAAGAAGAAGAAACGGAGGTAGAAGAAGATGTATAAGAAGAAGATGAAGAAGAAGAAGAAAGAGATGAAGAAGAAGAGGAGGAAGAAGAAGAAGTAGAAGAAAACAAGAAGAAGGACAAGAAGAAGAAGACGTAGAAGGAGAAGAAGGAGAAAATGAAGAAAAAGGTTAAGAAGAAGAAGAAGCAGAAGAAGAAGAAGAAGGAGAAGAAGAAGAAGAAGAAGAAGAAGAAGTAGAAAACAAAGAAGAAGAAGAAGAAGAAGAAGAAGAAGAAGAATGAGAAGAAGAAGAAGAAAAAGATAAATAAGAAGAAGAAGAAGTAGAAGAAGAAGAAGTAATAGTTGTAGAAGTAGTAGTAGAAGAAGAAGGAAAAGAAAAAGAGTAGGAAGAAGAAGAAGAAGAAGGAGAAGGAGAAGTAGAAGAAGAAGGAGAAGAAGTTGAAGAAGAACAAGAAGAAGAAGTAGATGATGACGATGATGATGTTGATGAAGAAGAAGAAGAAGAGGAATTTGTAGTAGAAGAAGAAGAAAAGGAGGAGAAGGAATAAGAAGAAGATGAAGAAGAAGAAGAAGAAGATGCATAAGAAGAAGAAGGAGAAGAAAAAGAAGAAGCAGAAGAAGAAGTAGAAGACATAAAAGAAGTAGAAGAAGAAGAAGAATAATAAGAATAAGAATAAGAGGAAGAAGAAGAAGAAGAACTACTTGAAGAAGAAGATGATGAAGAAGAGGAAGAGGAGGAAGAAGAAGAAGAAGAAGAAGGGGAAGAAGAAGAAGATGAAGATGAAGAAGAAGAAAAAGAAGAAGAAGAAAAAGATCAAGAAGAAGAAGTACTAGAAGAAGAAGAAAAACAAGAAGAAGAAGTACTAGAAGAAGAAGAAAAACAAGAAGAAGAACAAGAAGAAAAAGATGATTAAGATGAAGAAGAAGGAGAAGAAGAAGGTGGAAAACAGGAACAACAATGAGACGAAGAAGAATGAGGAGAAGAATAAGAATAATTAGAAGAAGAAGAAGAAGAAGAAGAAAAAGAAGAAGAAGAAGACAAAGAGGAAGAAGAAGTAGAAGAAGAATATGAAAAAGTGGAAGAAGAAGAAGAAGAAGAAGAAGAAGAGATAATAGTAGTAGTAGTAATAGTAGAAGAAGAAGAAGAATAACAATAACATCATCAATAATAAGAAGGGGAAGAAGAATAAAAAGAAGAGGAAGAAGGATCAGAAGAAGGAGGTGAAGAAAAAGAAGGAGATAGAGAACAAGAACAATAATAAAAAAGGAAAAAAGAATAATAATAAGAACAAGAATAACAAGAAGTAGAAGAAGAAGAAAAAGTAGAAAAAGGAGAGGAAGAAGAAGAAGAAGAAGATAAAGAAGAAGAAGAAGAATAATAAGATATGGAAGAAGAAGAAGCAGAAGAGGAAGAAGGAGAAGAAGGAGAAGGAGAAGGAGAAGAAGGAGAAGAAGAAGGAGAAGGGGAAGAAGAAGGAGAAGAAAAAGAAAAAGAAGAAGAAGAAGAAGAAGAAAAAGAAGAAGAAGAAGAATAAGTAGAAGAAGAAGCAGAAGAAGAAGCAAAAGAAGTAGAAGAAGAAGCAGAAGAAGAAGAAGAAGAAGAAGAAGATGTAGAAGAAGAAGAAGAAGAAGAAAAGGACGAGGAAGAACAAGAAGAAACAGAAGAAGAAGAAGCAGAAGCAGAAGGAGATGAAGTAGAAGAAGAAGAAGGAGAAGCAGAAGAAGAAGAAGAAGAAGAAGAAGCTTCGTCCTCTCCTTCTCTCTCTTCTTCTACTTCTTCTTCCTCTTCTTCTTCCTCATCTTCTTCTTATTCTTCTTCCTCTTTTTCTTGATCTTTCTCATCTTCATCTCCTCCTTCTTCTTCAAGCTTCTTCTTCTTCTTCTTCTTCTTCTTCTTCTTCTTTCTATTCTTCCTCATCTTTTTCTTTTTCTTCTTCTTCACCTTCATCTTCTTCTTCTATATCTTCTTTCTCTTCTTCCTCTTATACTTCTTCCACTTCCTCTTTCCCTTCTCCTCCTCTTCTTTCACTTCCTCTACTTTCTCTTCTATTTCTGCTGCTTTCACTTTTTCTTCTTACTCTTCTTCCTTTTCTTATACTTCCCCTTCTTCGTCTTCTACTTATACTTCTTCATCCACATTTTCTCCTTCTTCTTCTTCCTCTTCTTCAACTTCCTCTTCTTCATCCTCTTCCTCTTCTTCTTCTTCTTAGTCTTCTTCTTCCTCTTCTTCTTCTTCTTCTTCTTCTTCTTCTTTTCCTTGCTCTTCCTCTACTTCTTCTTCCTCATCTTCTTCTTTTGCTTCTTCTTTTTCCTCATCTTGTTCTTTTTCTTCTTCTTGCCACTTCTTCTTCTTCTTCTTCTTCTTCTTCTTCTTACTTTTCTTCTTCTCCTTCTTCCTCATCCTCTTCTTCTTATTCTTCCTCATCTTCCTCGTTTTCTTCTTCTTCTTTTTCTTCTTCTTCTGCTCTTCTTTTATTTCTTTTTCTTCTTCTTTTTCTTCTTCTTTCCCTTCTTCATCTTCTTCTACTGCATTTACTTCTTTATCTTCTACCTCTACTTCTTTTTAAACTTCTTCTACTTCTTGCTCCTCATGTTCCTTAACTTCCTCTTCTTCTTTTTCTTTCTCTTCTTGTTGTTCCTCTTCCTCTTCTTCTTCTTGCTCTATTTCTTATTCTTCTTCATCATCTTCTTCTTCCTTATCTACTTTTTGTTCTTCCTCTTCATCCTCATCATCCTCTTCATCTTTTTCTTCTTCTTCTTCTTCTTCTTCCACTTCTTTCTCTACTACTTCTTCTTCCTCTTCTTCTTCTTCTTCGTCTTCTTCTTCTTCTTTCCCTTCTTCTTCCTTATGTTCCTCTTCTTCTTCCAGTACTTCTTCTTCCTATTCTTCTTCTACTTCTTCTTCTCATTCTTATTTTTCTTTTTCTTCTTCTTCTTCTTCTTCTACTTCTTTTTCATTCTCTTCTTCTTCTTCTTCTTTTTCTTCCTCCTCTTTCTCCTCCTATTTGTCATCCTCTTCTTATTTTTCCTCTTTCTTCTTCCTTTTCTTCTTCTTCTTCCTCCCCTTCTTCTTCTTCCTCTTCTTCTTCTTCTTCTTCTTCTTCTTCTTTTTCTTTATCCTCAACTTCTTCTTCTTCTTCTTCTTCTTCTTCTTCTTCTTCTACTACTACTACTACTAGTTCTTCTTCCTATTTGTATTCTTCTTCTTTTTCCTCCTCTATTGTTACTGCCACTACTATTACTTCTTCTTCTTATACTTCTTGTTCTTCCTTTTCTTCTTTTTCTCCTCCTTCCTTTTCTTCTGCTTCTTTTTTTCTTCTCCATCTTCTTCTTCTTCTTCCTCTTCCTTTTCTTCATCCACTTCTTCTTCTTCTTTTTCTACTTCTTATTCTTCTTCTTCTTCTTCTTCTTCTTCGTATTCATCTTCTTTAGCTTCTTCTTCTTCTTCTTCTTCATTTTCTTCTTCCTTTAATTCTTTTTCCTCTTCCTCTTTCTCCTCTAGTTCCTCTTCTTTCTCTTCTTCTTCTTTCCCTTCTTTTTCTTCATCTTCCTCTTGTTCTTCTTTCTCTTCTTGTTGTTGTTGTTGTTGTTGTTCTTCCTCTTCTTCTTCCTCCTCTTCCTCATGTTTTCTTCTTCTTCTTCCTCATATTCTTCTTCTCGTTCCAACCTTCTTCCTTTTCTACTTTCTCTTCCTCCTCTTTTTCTCTTCCTTTTCTTCTTCTTCTTCTTCTTCTTCTTCTTCTTCCTCTTCTTCTTCTTCTTCTTCCTCTTCCTCTTCCTCTTCATCTTCTTTCTTATCTTCTTCTTCTACTTCTTTTCCCTAATCTTCCTCGTCATCTTCTTTTTCTTCTTCTCACTTCTTCTTTTTCTACTTCTTCTTTCTATTATTCATCATCTCCTTCTTCCTCATCCTCTTCGTCTTCTTCTTCCACTTTAGCCTCTTCTTCCTCACCTTCCATCACTTCTTGTTCTTCTTTTTCCTCTTCTTCTTCTTCTTCTTCTTCTTCTTCTTTTTCGATCTCTTCTTCTTCTTCATCTTCTTCTTCTTCTTCTTCTTCTTCCCCTTCTTCATCTTCTTCTACTTTTTTGTATTTCTTCTTCTTGTTCTTCCTGCACTTGTTCCTTATCTTCCTCTTCTTCTTCTTCTTCTTCTTCTTTTTCTTCTTCTTCTTCTTCTTCTTCCGCTTCTTCTACTTTTTCTACTACTTCTATTTCTTCGTCTTCTTCTTCTTTCTCATCTTTTTTCTTGCTCTACTATCTCTTCTTCCTCATCTTTCTCTTCTTCTTCTCCTTCTCCCTGATCTTTCTCTTCTTCTTCTTCTTCTTCTTCTTCTTCTTTCTTCTTCTTTCTCTTCTTCTTTATCTTGCTCTTCTTTTTCTTGATCTTCTTTTCCTTCTACTTCTATTTTTTCTTCTTTTTCATCTTCTTCTTCTTCCTCCTCCTCCTCTTCTTGTTCTTTTACTTCTTCTTGTTCTAGTACTTCTTCTTCTTCTTTTGCTTATTTTTCTTCTTCAACTTATTTTTTTTACTTCTTTTCTTTGACTTCCTCTTGTTCCATTTCTTCTTCTTTTACTTTTTCTTCTTCTTCTTCTTCATCATCATCATCTTCTTCTTCTTCTTCATATTCTTCAATTTCTCCCTCTTCTTCTACTTCTTATTCTTCTTCCCGCTTCTTCTTCTTCTTGTTCTTCTTCTTCTTCTTCTACTTCTTTTTCTTCTTCTTCTTCTTGTTCTTCTTCCTCTTCTTTTTCTTCTTATTCCTCTTCTTCTTGTTCTTTCCCTTCTACTTCTTCTTCTTCTTCTTCTTCTTTTACTAATTTTTCTTCATCTTCTAGCACCTTTAGTTCATCATCTACCTCTTCTTCTTCTTCCTCTTCTTCTTCTTCATCTTCGACTTCCTTTTTATCTTCTTATTCTTCTTCTTATTATTCTTCTTCTTCCTAATCTTCTTCTTTTTCTTCTTCCTCTTCTTCTTCTTCTTCTTCTTCCTCCCCTTCTTCTTCTTACTCCCATTCTCTTCTTCTTCTTCTTCCCCTTCATCTTCTTCTTCCCCTTCTTCTTCTTCTTCTTCTCCTTCCAATTCTTCTTCTTCATCATCTTCTTCTACCTCTTCTTCTTCTACAACTTGTTCATTTTGTGAATCTTCTTCCCCTTATTCCACTTCTTCTTCTTCTTCTTCTTCTTCTCATTGTTCTTTTAAGACTTCTTCTTCTACTGCTTCTTCTTTTTTTTTCTACTCTTCTTCCACCTCTTCGTCTTTCCCTTCTTCTTCTTCTTCTTCTTCCTCTTATTCTTCTTCTTGTTGTTGTTGTTGTTCTTCTTCTTCTTCTTCTTCTTCATCAACTTCTTCCTAAACCTCTTCTTCTTCTTAATCTTATTCTTCTTTTTCCTCCTCTTCTTTCTCATCCTCCTTGTCTTCTTCATCTTCTTCTTCTTTGTTCTCTTCTTCTTCTTCTTTTCTTCTTCCCTTCATCTTCTACTTCTTCTTCTTTATCTTCTTCTTTCCCTTCTTCTTCTTTCTCTTCTTCTTCTTCTTTTTCTTCTTCTACTTCTTCTTCTTCTTCTTCTTCTTCTTCTTCTTCTTCTTCCTCTTTTCTTCTTCTTTTCCTTCTTCCTGATCTTCTTCTTCTTCTTCTTCTTCTTCTTCCTATTCTTCATCCTCTTCATCTTCTTCTTCTTCTTCATGTGCCACTTCTTCTTCTTCTTCTTCTTCTTCTTTTACTTCTTTTCCTTTTCTTTCACTACTACATCAACATCATCATCATCAAATTCTTCTTCTTCTTCCTCCACTTCTTTTTCTTCTGCTTTTTCTTCTTCTTCTTCCTCTACTTCTTTTTCTTCTACTTCTTCTACTTTTACTTATTCTTCTTTTCGTTGTTTTCTTCTTCATCTTCTTCTTAGTCTTATTCTTCTTTTTGTTTTTATTATTCTTCTTCTTCCTTCTCTGGTTCCACATCTTCAACTTCTTCTTCTTCCTCCTCATCTCCTCCTTCTTCGTCTTCTTCTATCTCTTCCTCTTCTTCTTCTTATTCTTCTACTTTTTCCTCATCTACTTCATGTTCTTCTTCCTCATCTTCCTCTCTTCCTCTTCTTCTTCATAATCTTCTTCTTCTTCTTCTTCTTCTTCTTCTTCTTCTTCTTCTTCTCCTTTCCCCTCCTCCTCCTATTCTAATTCTTCTCCTACTTCTCTTTCTCCTTATTCTTCCTCTTCTTCTGCTTGTTCTTTTTATTCTTATTCTTTTTATTCGTTTTCTTCTTCCTCTTATTCTTCTTCTACTCCTTATTGTTACTCTTCCTCTTCTTCTTCTTCTTATTCTTCTTCTTCTTCTCTCTCCTCTTCTTCTTCTTCTAATTGTTCTTCTTTTTTTTTCTTCCTCATCTTCTTCTTCTTCTTTGCCTTCTTCTTCTTCTACTTCTTCCTTTTGTCTTCTTCTTCATCATCTTCATCTTCTTCTTGTTCTTGTTCTTCTTCTTCTATGACTACCACTAATACTTCTTCTTTTTCTCCTTTTTATTCTTCTTCTTCTTCTCTTCTTCCCCTTCTTTGTCTTCTTCTTCTTCATTATCTTCTTCTTCCTCCTCTTTTTCTTCTTCTTCCTCTTTTTCTTCATCTTTTTCCCCTTCTTCTTCTTCTTCTTCATCATCTTTTTGTTCTTCTTCCCCTTCTTCTTCTTCTTCTTCTTCTTCTCGTTCCTATTCTTCTTCTACTTTATCATCTTCTTCTACCTCCTCCTCTTCTTCTTCTATGACTTGCTCATTTTGCCTTTCTTTTTCCCCTTCTTCTTGTTCTTCTTATTCCATACTACTTCTTCCTCTTCTACTTCTTCTTCCTTATCTTATTCTTCTTCTTCTTCATCTTCTTCCTTTTTTTTCTTTTCCTTCCTCTTAGTCTTCTTCTTTATCTTCTTTTTCTTCTTCTTCTTCTTCTTCTTCTTCTTCTTCAACATCATCTTCTTCTTGTTCTTCTTCTTCTTCTTCATCTCTTTTTCATCTTCTTCTTCTGTTGCTTCATCTTTTTTATCTCCACTTCTTCCCCTTCTTCTTCTTCTTCTTCTTCCTTTTATTCCATTTATTGTTGTTTTTCTTCTTCTTCTTCTTTTTCATCTTCTTCTTCATCTTCATCAACTTCTTTGTAATCCTCTTCTTCTTCTTCCGAATCTTCTTCTTTTTCTTCCTCTTCTTCCTCATCCTCCTCATCATCTTCTTCATCTTCTTCTTCTTCTTCCTCTTCATGTTCTTCTTCTTTTTCTATTTTATCTTCTTCTTCTTCCCCAACTTCCTCTTCTTCTCATAGTTCCTCTTCTTCTTCTTCTTCTTCTTCTTCTTCTTCCTCTTCTTCTTCTTCTTCCACTTCTTCTTCTTCTTCACCTTCTTCTTCTTCTTCTTGCACTTTTTTGTCCTCTTGATCATTTTTTAATTCTTCTTGTTTTTTCTCCTCCTCCTGCTCTTCTTCCTCTTCTTCTTCTTCTTCTTCTTTTTCTTCTTTTTCTTCTTCTTCTTTTTCTTTATATTCTTATTCTGCTTCTTCTTCTTCTTCTTCTTCTTTTACTTTTCTTCTACTGAAACTTCTTATTCTACTTCTTCTTCTTCTTCTTCTTCATCTTCTTTTACTTCTTTTTCTTCTTCTTTACCTTCTTCTTCTTCTTCATCTTGATCTTCTTCTTCAACTTCCTCTTCTTCCTCTTCTTCCTTTCCTTCTTCTCACTCTTCTTTTCCTTTTACTTCTTCTTTTTCCTCTTCTTCTCGTTCTACCACTTCTTCTTCATCTTCTATTTTCTCATCATCTTCTTCTTGCTCATCTTCTTCTTTCTGTTCTTCTTCTTCTTCTTCCTATTCTTCATCTTCTTCCTCTTCTTCTTTTTCTTCTTCTTCTTCTTCTTCGTCATCATCTTCTACTTCTTCTTCTCCTTCTCCTTTCTGTTCTTTTCCCGCTTTTTCTTCTTCTTCTTCTTCTTCCTCTTCCTCTTCTTCTTCTTCTTCTTCTTCTTCTTCTTCTTCTCCTTCTCCTTTCTCTTCTTTTCCTCTTTTTCTTCTTCTTCTTCCTCTTCCTCTTCTTCTTCTTTGTCCTCCTCTTTCTCTTCTTCTTCTTCTACATCTTCTTCCTCATCCTCCTCCACCTCTTCCTCTTCTTCTTTGACTTTTTCTTGTTCTTCCCGTTCTTGTTTTTCATCTTCTTGTTGTTCCTGATCTTCTTTCTCCGCTTCTTCTTCTTGTTCATCTTCTTCTTCTTCTTCTTCTTCTTCTTCTTCTTCTTCCTCTTCTTCTTCTTCTTTTTCTTCAACTTCTTCTTCATCTTCTTCTTCTACTTCTACTTCTTCCACTTCTTCTTCTCTAACTTCCCTGCCTCTTTGTCTTATTTTTCTTCTTCTTCTTCCTCGTCTTCTTCTTTTTCTTTTTCCTTTTCTTCTACATCTTCCTCCCATTTCTCTTCTTCTTGTTCTTCTTCTTCTTCTTCTTCTTCCTTTTCATCTTCCCCTTGTTTTTCTTCTTGTTCTTCTTATCCTATTTTTCTTCTTCTTCTTCTTCTCCTACTTATTCTTCTTCTTCTTCCTCCTCCTCCTACCCCTCATCTTCTTCTTCTACCTCTTATTATTTTTGTTTTTCGCCTTCCATTACTTCTTCTTCTTCCCTTTCCTCATCTACTTATTTTTCTTCTCTTTCTTCTTCCACATCTTCTTCTTCTTCATCATCTTCTTCTTCATCTTTCTCTACTTTTTCTTCCTATTAGTCTTCTTCCTCTTCTTCATATTCTTCTCCTTCTTCTACTTTATCTTCTTGTTCTTCTACTTCTTCTTATTCTTCTTCATCTTCTTCTTCTTCTACTACTACTACTACTGCTTCATCTTATTTTTCTCCTCTTCTTCCACTTCTTCATCTTTCTCTTCTTCTTCTTCTTCTTCTTCCTCTTATTCCTCTTTTTGTTCTTCTTCTTCTTCTTCTTCCTTATCTTCTTCTTCCTCTTCTTGATCTTCTTCGTAGTCCTCTTCTTCTTCTTCCTCACCTTCTTCTTCTTGTTCATCCTCTTCTCCCTCATCATACTCGTCTTCTTCTTCTTCTTCTTCTTCTTCTTAATATTCTTCTTCTTCTTCTTCTTTCTCTTCATCTCCTTCTTTTTCTTCTTCATCTTCTTCCTCTTCATCTTCTTCTTCTTTTTCTTCTTTGTGTTCTTCTTCTTCCCCTTCTTCTTCTTCTTCTTCTTTTCTTCTTCTACTTCTTATTCTTCTTCTTCTTCGTCTAACTCTTCTTCTTCTTCGTCTTCTTCTTGTTCCCCTTTTTCTTCTTGATCTTCTTACATTTCTTCATGCTCTTCTTCTTTTTCTTCTTCTTCTTCTTCTTTTTCCATCTCCTCCTCTTCTTCCTCTTCTTCTTCTTTATCGTCATCAACATCATCATCATCTTCTTCTTCTTTTATATTTTCTTTGACTTCTTCTTCTTCCTCATATTCTAATTCTTCTTGGTCATCTTCTTCTTCTTCTTCTTCAACTTCTTCTTCTTCTACTGCTTCTTCTTCTTCTTCTCCTACTTCTTCTTCTTCTTCTTCTTCTTTTACTACTTCTACTTCTTTTACAACTTCTACATCTAGTTCTACTTCAACATCTACTTCTTCTTCTTGTTCTTCTTCTTTCTCTTCTCCTTCTTTTTCTTCTTTTTCTTCTACTTCTTCTTCTTCTTCTTCTTTTTCTTCTTCTTTATCTTCTTCTTCTTGACCCTCTTCTTCAACTTCCTCTTCTTCTTGTTCTTTATTTTATTCTTTTCCTTCTTCTTCTTCTTTTACTTCTTTTTTGTCTTCTTCTTCTACTACTACTACTACTTCTTCTTCTTCTTCATCATCTTCTTCTTCTTCTTCTTTCTCATCTTCTTCTTCTTTTTCA